>NMRB01001690.1:31611-52043 GCA_002633025.1 Notospermus geniculatus | reverse complement strand
TACACCTGTTAAAAGCGCGGGTCTAATAGACCCGGGGATGAAAAGTCCGGGCTTTTTGAACCCTCCGATTTCGAAGGGTTTTTGGAGGGCTTAATTTAGACCCGCGTCTCCTGCGGGTTTTTTAAGTAGTGTAGACGCAATAGACCCGGGCTTTGTCTAGTTCTTGAACACCGCGACAGGCGGCGTGTCTTGTGGGCATGCGCGGTAAAAAGCCAGCACTCCAATTTAGCGCCTCCTCTTCGTGAAGAGTGCGTGCCAGTAGCGACCCTATCGCCGGGCGTAGCAATTAAGTTCAGCTAGATTTTAGTAGTGTAGACGCTCGCCGGGTCTCAGGCGGGTTTTCTTCAGGCCCGGGCTTGACACGGGCTCGAAAAGCCCGGGGATTTCTATGTAGTGTAACCACAGCTTATGCAGTGTAACCACTGCTTATATCAAGGCTTGTTGTTGCCAACATTGAATTATCACCATGTGGTTATCTAATCAGTGACATTGAAGTCCTGGTATTGCATCATCTCGTACACATCGATATCGCTGATAAGCCGATACAGTTGGCTTATCATAGGCTGATTTGTCCGCAAAGAATTAAAAAAACAGGGCCCTGTAACACCATCTCACTTAATCACCTAGGCCTACATTTACATGTATAGTCACGTGATGATGAGATGGTACAGAATAATGGTCAGGATGGCTGGACGTCGAAGGTGTCCGACTTCAAGCTCTGCAAGCAGCGGATTTCACGGAGATTACTCCCTGACTTTTACCCTGTTTATTCTCGGGTCTCTTCTCCCCTTCGGATGTGGACAAGGCAATTCGAATTGCTACGATTCAAACGGAAGACCTCAACGATGTATGCCGGCGTTCCAAAACGTTGCCTACGAAAATCCCGTGGATGCGACCAGTACGTGCGGTGATCCACCCACCCGATTTTGTCCGCAGATCGGTACGTCGGCTACCAGCTGCAATTCGGTTTGCAATGCTAGTGTGCCTAGCCTGTCTCATCCGCCAGAGTATATGACCGACTCCAATAACGCTTGGAACCCAACTTGGTGGCAGAGTGAGACGATGTTCGAGCCTGGTCCCGGTATTCAGTATCCAAATCAAGTCAACCTCACTCTAAAACTTGGTAAGGCTTTTAAACTTATTCAGACAAAACCATGTATGCATGAGTTCTTCCTTTAATTGAGGGTATGCGCGTGATGTCACTTCCTGTTTAGCCCTTAGTTATGCCGACATTGGGCCGATTTAAAGCAAATGGCTCGCGGGGTTTGTTTACATTTTTGGTGGTACCTTCCATAGAGAGTGAATCTAGCCTCCAGGCAAAGCCGTGCTCCAGCCATATGCAACACCTGTGCAAATATGCGAATGTAAACACTGGGGACGAGGTTCCATTAAAAATGTGTTAAAATGGGTTAATGACGTTTTCAAATTCAGTAGGTCAAGATGTACATTTTGTACTATTCCCATTGATTTTGAAGTGGCAGATTTTGCACAATGCGCCTCCGAAGTTTGGCTGTCTAATGCATTTCCCATTAAACTAAAACCCTTCTTTTGGCATTTTGCTCAAAATGGTGCTTGATGTCGATGACCAACTGTCATGGTGCCACAACAAACCCCGCGAGCCATTCGCTTTAATAGACGTTTGCTAAGCTAACCATTGGTTCCACCAAAAATAGATAGGCGTGCGAAAAATGTACAACTAAATTTTTCACCAAAAAGCCCCGTTTTCTAAGCTCTGTATAGCGCTTATTATCCATCCAAACAGGGCTTTTTGGTGAAAATTAAGTTGTACATTTTTCGCATGCCTATGTATTTTTGGTGGAACCAATGATTAGCTTAGCAAACGTCTATTAAATCGGCCCATATTGGATGGAAGGTTTATTAGAAATTACTGAAGTTAATGAGACCAAAAGCAAAATATTTTGTTGACTACTTCTAAAATCAGTCCATCTTACTCGAAAATAAAACCACATATCCCAAAAATTTTGCATTTAGTACTTGATAATCAGGCGTGAAAATTAGCAATTCACACCTTTTCTAATACATTTGTAATGTAAACTTTCCCTCCAGACCCATGGCTAATTATGCATGAATGAGCTAATTATGCAAGGATTGTGACGTAGGTGCACCCGGCGCGCGCCCCCTATCGGCCAACAAGTTTGTAGAATTGACCGTGAAATTCTGAAATTTGGAGCAAATCATTGAAATTCACCGCAGATTTCAATCTTTCTAGCACAGTGCGCCCCCTCTTTTCCGAAATCATGGATCCGCCCCTTGAATGTAATGCTGGGCACTGACCCGGGGCACTGACAGAAAAACCAACAAGTGGTTACAGTCCTAAACTTTTGCAAATTACTGTATAATAGGTGGCCCCATAATTTTCCTCTGCTGTTGTGATTACATGGTAGTCGTGGCATGTCGAGATCATCATAAATATTTAGACTGTATTTATATTGTATTAGTGTATAGTGTACAGCTCAATTTGACCTGTTTTGAAGTTACCATGATTAAACAGCTTTTTAGTATAGGCACATGCACTTCCAATAATTACGTGTCATTTCATTTTTCTTGCTTTGTTCCATATAGGCATCATACATGTAATTATTTCTACATTTGTACCACTGAATTGCGCACCATTTTGCCCTAATGCCAATTAAAATATGCAATATTTTCAAAAAATCTCTTCTCTGTCACGCTGGCCTGGTTGAGAGGCGCCGGTGTAACGTTTTAAAATGTTACCCATCTGTGAATGTTCCTCTTCTTTAGACATCCTGCGAAAGTCGGCCATGACAGGTCATAAGGGATGAACAAACCTTGGGCCCAGTGCATTGTACAGAACGTAAGCAATGAGCCAACTGTACAAATGCACTAGGCCCCTATATAGGCCCTGCCGCCCAGGTTAATGTTTACCCTTTCTGACCTGTCATGGCCGACTTTCGCAGGATGTCTATTGTCTGACGAAAGCTGCGACTTGACAATCGGTGACACTCGGAGAACTGCGTGTCAATCTACATGTATCTGGCAGCGTTTCTCAAACAATAAGGGGAAACATTGATAAACAGAAACACTGACAGATATCACACCGGGTTTCACGAATTGTAAAACAACTCTATTTCATCACTCGAAACTTACACTAGGCCCTTTATTTCTTGTATTTTCTAAGGTAAAGCCTATGAAATTACGTACATCCGATTGAAATTCCAATCTCCACGACCGGAGAGTTTCGCCATCTACAAACGCACCACGTTCGACGGAGAGTGGATACCGTATCAATACTACAGTGCGTCGTGTGAAGCGACTTTTGGGGTGCCGCCGAACCAGTACATCAGCCGTAGAAATGAACGGCTTGCCACTTGTTCAGCACGATACAGCGATATTTCACCACTCAGCGGTGGTAACGTAGCCTTCAGTACGTTAGTAGGGAGACCAAGTGCCTACAACTATGAGAACAGTCCAGTTCTACAGGTGTGTATAGGCGGTGGCAGACTGGCGCGTAAGTAACGCGTCAGGAAAGCGTTCAACCAATCGGCGGGAAAGTGGTCCGCAAGAATTTTTCATCAACTACGTCGGAGCCGACGGTCGGTATATCGGGTGTCCCAAAAAAAGTGAACCCCTTTTTTGACGAGTATTTTCTCAGTGATAGATAAACCGAATTCATTGGAAATTTTCACAGAGTAACCTTAGGGTATCGTCAACAAGTCTGCGAAATATCTAGGAGATCGGTCGCGAATTATGCGAGTATTGTCAAATTCAAAACAGCATGTCAACACCTGCATGAACATGATGAAGGTCACATTGCACAGCTCTGATATTGGATTTTTTAACATGCCGTTTTGAATTTGACAGTACATGTACATGTACTCGCGTAATTTGTGACGGCTCTCTTAGATATTTTGCAGACTTGTTGATGATACCCTGAGGTTACTCTGTGAAAATTTCCAACGAATTCGGTTTATCTATCGCTGAGAAAATACTTGTCAAAAAGCGGTTCACTTTTTTCGGGACACCCGATATAATATCCACTGCGTTTCAATTTTACAGGATTGGGTTACTGCCACAGACATCCGTATCGTTCTGACACGACTCAATACGTTTGGANCTCGGTCACCCAGCCGAATCTGAGGATCGAACGTTTGTGTCGCAGTACCTGCGGAACGAAACGGTTGGCTGCGCGAGACTAGATATTCACTTCAGTACATATCACCGATAATGGGTGGCAGCACAGCGTGGATAGAGAACCAGTGAGTGGTTGAGTGAGTTGCATTGGACCGGGCACCAGTCTAACGATCACGGGGCGCTACTGGTGCTGCCACCTTCATGAAGGAATAAAACTAGTTTGCCGACCACTGTTTGTAAACAAACTGGTTTGTTTACAACTTGGACGTCGAACTCCTTTAATCGAATCTCGTCTCATATCTGACCGCTTGAGGGCTTGTTACATTGTTTGCGGAAGATGTTGCACTGGGCGAGCTGAATGACCGCTTTGAATGGCCAACGGAGACCAAAGAATTTCGACCGCATCAAGAGACCAAAAATTCAACATGTTTAATTTTCGGTCGCAAAGGCCGACTTTTAAGCCCCAGTCACATATCCACTCCGGGGCCCGTACGGCGAGTAAAAACAGACATTTTGGCCAACTTCTACGGTGCCCAGTTTGATCCAGCCTACTTTCCGCCTATCTATTGAGGTGATTTCGGCATGATTCATCTTAGATCCGAGTTCCAGTCTCTAAAATCCACAGCAAGCCGCTAGGTGGGGAAAATCGTACGGGGCCGGTGCATTTGTGACGTAGGCTTACTTTGCGACTAGTCGACCGATACACGAACCATGGAACACTATTTGCACATGGAACACTAACTCTGCTGAAAATATCTCTGTTATCCACAGAAATGGAACTCAAGGCATCAAGTTGACAAATTCATGTTCCCCACCACCATAAAAAAGTTGAAGCTGCTGCCTATTAGCCTACGTAAAGCACAAATTCAGGCAGCGAGGGACATCTGGTGGCAACACCTGAAGTGTATCCCTCAAGTTACTTCATCGTTCGCAGCGAAACCTTATGTTTGATTCCTTCTACTAATCGATTCCAATACATGTACTTTTCTCTTTTCCTCAAGATGCAAGTGTAATGGGCACGCCAGCCGCTGTGTTGAAAGCGCCAGTGAGATCGGACCAGCCCGTCTCGTGTGCGAGTGCGAACACAACACCGCTGGTCCAGACTGTAATGAATGCCTCCCGTTTTACAACGACAAACCTTGGGCTATGGCATCAGCTGCTGACGCCAATGAATGTGTCGGTGAGTGACAATGTCACCGCTCTTGATAAGTCAAAATACATTACGTCATGGAAATGAAGTCGAATTTCGTATTTCGTACCTCGTGTTTCGTCAGACTTGCGAAACCTCACTACTATCGTATTTGTTTCCACTTCCTCCCTACAATGTGGAAATTAAAATCCAAGATGCACCATAACTCTCTCGATCTTAAAGCCAGACACTATAGACAGATGGGTTATAATCGACGAGCATAGTCTCGGTCACCCAGCCGCTGTTTCGAATCTGGGGAACAGTAGCAGTACTGTGTGGCTGACTGCGCAAGACTACACAGCATTGGGGATTCCCCAAGGGATTCCCAAAACCTCGATGCAGGATAATGCTATAATACATGTATGTGGTTCTATGGTTCTATACACTACGCACGCCTGTGGATGAGGTTGCACTATATTTCGGCCGAACTGGGGAGTGAGTAGCGGTGCATAGTGTGCGGCTTTAAGCGGCCCATACACGTTCAATATTATATTGCAAGATATGAGGATCAAAATGGGCAATATTATTGCCAATCTTTCTTATACCCATCATGTCAGCTGCACATGCCCCTATTTTGGACCCCATATTGTGCAATAATATTGATCATGTCCGCTTTTCCCTACATAACATGCTGAAAAACGCTCTGGCAGCAGGGACATTTGTGGTACCAACCAGAAATACATTAGGTCCTGGGAATGAAGTTGAATTTCGTATTTGGTACTCCGAGTTTGATCAGACTTGCGAAACCTCACTACTATAATCAATGTGTATGAAACTGAACAAGTTGGGGTCAGTTTGGAGAGTTGCAGGTTCTCACTGTATTTCTCTGATTTCCTATTGAACAGCATGTAATTGTAATGGTCACGCCAGTCGCTGTGTCTTCGACGAGAGGCTCTACCGAGAAACAGGCCACGGTGGCCGCTGCTTGGACTGCCAAGACAACACAGATGGACCGAACTGTGAGAAATGCGTGGAAAATTTCTACCGGCGAAGTTCGGACAACCGATGCGTGCCGGTGTGAGTCGGTGAGTTTGTAGTTTGGAAAGTATATGCGATTCTGCTGGGCGTCAGTTCATGGAGGTATACATGTAATATACCTCCATGGTCAGTATTGTCGAGAATAAACTTCAGAACTTGGGCCATAGTTTGACGTCACCTACATTTGTACATGTACATGTACCACTCCGATGTTTTGTGTATTCCATTTTTTTCTATACCTGTGTATTTTTTTTTAAAAATCGTTTTTTTTTACTTTTCCTTCTTTCTTCCACTATTTGACGTGTAGGGCCTATGCCAGGTGGAGGGTTTGGAGATACATGTATGTTCATATTAAAGAACCTAAATAACAATTTTCCATAAAAATAAGTATTTCTGGCTCATTTCAACTGCGTTTCTCGGAAAACTAAACATGAAAACAATGAAAATAAAACAATTGACATTAAAAATAATATAAACTTCCTTCCCGCTGCCCCATTTGGGGGGGGGGGGGGCGACTGTGACGAGAAAACGTCATTTTTTTCATCTGGCCTTATGCTGCAAAAGCATATTATCTTTCCGTGTATTCCTACTGTTTACCATAAACCTCTTCAAATGCCTCTCGCCCCTAAAATTTGGGGTGAGAAGGAATTGACGAGAAAACCATATTTATTTTTGAAAGCATGGCATTAACATTGCAAGAACATTTGCTTTCAGGTTCGACCAGTCAGCAGTGCGACAACAACGGCATTTGTCAGTGCAAACCCGGTCTGACCGGTGAAAAATCCACAACAGTTTGAACAGTACATGTTGGACCGACATGTAGGACCGACATTTATTCCCCAGTGCACCTGCGGACCATACCTAAATGTATATAGGGCCTACCCTATGCTGACAATACAGTTTAGATTGGTACCACGATCCTCCGCTAGGTGGGTGAGGATCAGTATAGCCTATTACAATTTTGCATTTTAATTGGCTGCTATTTAAAGACGAGGAAATACCACCATTGAAAATAACATTATTCGCGCTCAATGTCTAAAGCAACAAATCATCAGAAATGGCCTCAGTGAGCTGCTTTTCCACGAGGCGTTTGCGGACGCAGTTTCGGTGGCGGGAGCGGGTGCGGGTGAAACAGCTAAAGGGAAATACGTTGGATCGATTTTTCCCACCCGCGCCCGCCTCCTAATCCGCGCCCGCAAACGCCTCGTGGAAACACAGGGTTAGTCGTGGAGTGCCAGTGATGTATATACTGTATAATATGACTTATCCGGCCACCACGGCCAACCTGCGAACTAGCGAATTATTGACTACACACGATCCAGAGCTTTCTGGGCGAGCGATGCAAGGGGGAAAACGTACTCTTAGGAGTTGAGAATTCCGGAGTGGAGATCAGGTTGAGGCCTACATGATCCCCCTTCTCCAGCTGAAATGTGGATCCGGAATGTAGAAGAGTGCCAGCTGAAAGAATTATCAAAGAACGTTTGTTTCGGAACAGAGGGATGCATCCCTCCATCCGAAATGAATGGCTACCGCTAGGCTACCTACGGCAGCCTAGCGGCAGCCTGCGTAGCTATGGCATTATGGATTAGGATCTATGGGAAAATTCCACAGCATGCCTCGAAATTCTGCATGGTAATAGAAGATACCATATCCTGATGCAACGGGTGGTTTAATTTGCGAAGACGACTTTGTTCTGTTAGCAATTTTACTTTTTTTAACGGTGTTGTTCGATTTCTACCGCACACCGTGTTGCACCAATTCCAGCGGTGCCGTGGATTCCAACCTCAGCCAAAATCAGAATCGCCGATTGCCACGGGTATGGCAGAGCTGCCCGACGGAATGACTTCATGGCAACATCACGGAACATGATCACGGTGTACATAACGCATGAACGTATTTCACAAGGATTAGGCCCGTTCTCTCTCCTGCTCAAAAGTAGCCGTGGTTACACTACATAAAATCCCCGGGTTTTTTGCGGTCACACCTATGAATTGCCGGGCTTCAAGAAACCCGCGGGTTTTTGAGACACGGCAATCTCGCCGTGCTTTTCGAAATCCCCGTGTGTTCGTTAGTTCTTCGCACGGCGACAGATGGCGCAGCCATTAAGTGACGTCGTTTTCGCGCCTCCGACAATGTGTGCCAATTCAGAAATGACCGAAGAGTCAATGTTTGCAGCGCAACAGTCGCCGGGCTACTTAACTACAGTGTACATGTAGTAGTGTGACCTCTCGCCGGGATTTTCGTACACACGGGTTTGACACGGGTGTGGAAAAACGCGGGTATTTTTAAGTAGTGTAACCACGGCTATTACCTCCATGATGGAACTCACACTGACTTGTCTAGTTTTAGTGCACTCCAGTATGTCATTGTATCACCTATACTGTCGACTTGCAGCCAAATGATTCATGATCGAGTAGAGATTAACATCCATACTGAACACGCTCGTTTTGTTTTCATAATTCTTTATGGGCGGTTATTACCGCCAAAAAGGAGGTCGCGGAGAGAAGACGGCGAAAGGGAGACGGCGACACGATAGATTTGCAAACAAAATAATTTCTAGAGCCTCCGTTTCTCATGCAAAAAACTTTTGTGTCTTCGAAAACCCAACCAGTCTACTGTTTTAATGAGAATGATCAGTCGTTCTGATTAGTGGGTCAACCAGAGGTGTCATGTACACGTAATTATTTCCAAGACAATACACGTATCCAATGAGGAACCCGCAGAACTACGCCACGACGTGGCGCTGTCAGTGTAAGACCCGGAAGTCCCTATTTTCTAACAGTATTTCCATTTACTTCTTGCCCCAAAATATACCACTCTCTTTGGTTCAATTTTGATTAAATTACACTGTCCTGTTTCATGTTCAAAGTTCTCCGTATATGACTGCTTTGTTTCGTCAGAAATGCTCACAGGATGCCAATACTGACGACGTCTTTGGGGGAAATTTCCACGGAAAACTGTGTAGAAAAATGTACACATGCTTTGACGACGTGACGTCAGTACGTCATTCCTTATACTGACTGCGCCATCTGCAGTCATGCGGGTTCCCCATTCTCTTGCAATTAGTGAAAGTCTAAGCCACTTGTTCCGAGTGTGTTCTTCCGAAGGATGTCAGTCCTAAAATCATTTTTCCTGTTCATGACTTCCTATCTGTACTTCATTCCGCCTACTGCAGAAATACTACACCGAACTCGCATATTGAAATTTTAATGCAAAAAGAAGGGCCTGACTTGATTATCCCCCACATTGAAAAAATAGTTCCTTTGCGTACGTAAACATGGAGTAATTAGGTTTCGTCGTTCCGTCGCTGCACATTCCCACCGGCCCGACCGGCCCCACCAACCCTGCGTTGTCTTCATGACGTCCCATGGGCGTCATCGGCCCACCTGCCTGAATTGCGCGCCACCGGCTTCAGATTGCGCACCACCGGCCCTAATTACGTCTTGTTGACCATTTTAAACGTTGACACTCATTTTCAAACCAGTGCATCCAAAGCAACTACAGAAGTCAATTTCATTCTGCCTTCGGCCGGGTGGGGGGTTCGGGGGTCTCCCCCGATTTGGTACCGGTAACAGATTCTGCACGCTCTTCACGCAAAAAAGACGAATCAAACAGAATGAGGACATTTCGTTTCAACAACTCATTCAAGTCATCACAGATAAAAAGATGTTGAAATCCAGGGGGAAAATTTCGCACGCAAATCATCAGAAGTTGATAATACGAGTCGACAAGCCGAGAAATAAAATACCAACAAATCATCCACATTGGAGCCTGTGGCCGGTGGAGCCGGTGGCTATGAGCATGGAGGTATAAAATATTAATTTACCTCCATGCTATGAGCATCGAGGGCCAGTTATTCGGGCCTGTGGACGGTGCGGCCGGTGGCTGATTTACACCGTCTATTAGGAGACGGTGGCCGGTGACCGGTGGCCACCGTGACTTCATTACACTACATTTCACACTTTAGAGCCGGCAGACGGTGAGCCGGTGGCCGGTGTACGGTCGCTGGTGCGGTACTAGTTAGTATTGTACCATCTATGACAATTATTATACACGCTTCCTATAATTGTGCTGCCCCCTTTTAATAGTTTTTGAATCAACAGGAAGTGACGTAAATGGAGGATTTGCTGCTGCTGATCATGATCATGGGCGTAGGCCTAGGTAGGCCTTCATACACGACCTTTCGCCGGTAGGCCTAGCGTGTAGGCCTAGTAGGCCTACATAGTAGGCCTAGCCTGCACATCTCATGCCTACAATTCGTCCCGGCCTTCATTCATTAGGCCTAGCACGCGCTCTAGCCTACCGGCAACCTCAGCCGAGTTAGCCTAAGTTACCTTGGTTACATGTGCACTCATTCACTGGCACTGCAGTGCTCCAAGCAATGCATGCCAAACGAGTGATGACCAGATGACGGTGACATGACGTCGACGAATTCCGCTCTGTATTCATCAAAGAAATGAAACAACACACTCAATTAACGTGTCATTGAATTACATGTTAGTACTTGTTGACAACCATAACGTGAACATTGATCTAAAAAACTAGGCCTACCAAGAAACTGCATCCAAATCAGTGAGCCGTGTGAAAGTGAAACTCCATGTTTGCATGGTTGTCATGGCAGCCTCCTCCATGTACTCCTCCATTTACGTCACTTCCTGTTGTTTTATAGGAAGCGTGTATAGAAAAAGTAGTTCCAACGTCAATCATCGATAAGCATACATTATAATGCGCGTAGTAATCTTTGTCTGAATTGCTGAGGCAAATTGTGGGGGATTATCAAGTCGCTCCAAAAGAAGCGTATTTCAAAGTTCAATGGCATCTTAGAGTTCGTATGCCCTGTTTTGTTCTATATTTCTTGAACATTAACCTTTCAAAAATCCTACGATATCCACATCTGTATCAAACGCTGAGGTGACACCACAGCCATCAACCAACGTTTTCCGATTTTTCCGAAGTTTTAATGACTTATATGAGTCGGATGTCGAAAGCGGTAAGTCTTGTTTCAATGCAAATCTTTACTTCGTTGCTAAGTTGAAGCTTGGAAGAATTATACTTTTAAGTATAATTATACTTTTAAGTACATGTATAATTAATTGGCGGAATTATACTTGTTAAAACAAGTATAATTCCGCCAAGGTTGAAATATCCTAAAGATTAAAAATTAACAGTTTTGGTTTACTATCTGATATCAACTGTGGTAGAGGTTCTCATCCGACTTTACACTTTAACCCCAGCCGTCCTGGAACCTTTCGGTAGAACTCAGATGGGCGGCTCATTCAGCGCTACAGTCTGAGCATTTCCCAACCGTACCTGTTTATACACCTGGGTGGAGAGAGGCCAGCGAGGCAAAGAGACCTACCCAAAGTCGCACACCCAGTGGGATTCGAACTCGGACCCTCTGACCGCTAGTCTGAGACCCGAACCACTACACCATCGTGGCTCCTCCTAGGCTACAAAATTTTTATTGTCCGCACTCGCAGTTAGCGACATCATTCGGTTTATTAAAGGAGTTAGACGCCGAAGTTGTAAACAAGCTGGTTTGTTTACAAATATGGTCGGCAAACTAGTTTTATTCCTTCGTGCAGGTGGCAGCACCCGTGATCGTTAGACTGGTTCCCGGTCCGATGCAACTCACTCACGATATTCACGTCAGTACATATCACCGACAATAGGTGGCAGCACCGCAGGCGTCCGTGGATAGAGAACCAGTGAGTGAGTGTTTACAACTTCGGTGTCTAACTCCTTTAAGCACCCAGAGGAATTGGAACCAGTGTTGGTTTAGGTTTAGGGGGGCTTAAGCTACATGTAACAGCACACTGGCCGCCAAATGTGGCGTCAGAAGCGTTCGACTGAACGCCTCTGGACGCCAGAGTTGGCTGCCAGTGGACCCTGGTGAAAGCGCACCTGTCCAGACTTGGCGTTCAGTAACATATTCTCGGGCCACTTCAGGCTTCCACTTTGAAATCATGTGACATCAAGACGCAAGCTGATTGGCCAAAGCCTCGCCGCCGACTCCAAGTTTGGCTGTAGCACACTTGGCTGCTTCGGGAGTTCACTGGCGTCCACAGGCGTCCAAAATCAAACATGTTTGATATGTGGAGTTCAGTGGCGTCCGGCGNATTACGGGTCAATTATTGGTCATATACCTGTATTACAATATCAGCTTCAACTATCTATGAGTTTAATTTGGGGTCAATGCCTATTTAGTAAGCTAAAATGTGTCGTCTGCTAGACAGGAAGCTCTTACAATGCGTATCCTCAGATTTGAGTCACCACACTGATACCTAAATGTATATAGGGCCTGCCCTATGCTGACAATACAGTTTCGATTGGTACCACGATCCTCCGCTAGGTGGGCGAGGATCAGTATAGCCTATTACAATTTTGCATTTTAATTGGCTGCTATTTAAAGACGAGGAAATACCACGTTGAAAATGACGTCATTCGCGCTCAATGTCAAAAGCAAAGTCATCAGAAATTGCCTCATTAGTCGTGGAGTGCCATATTTTGTGATGTACATGTATATGTATCGGCTCAACCACCTGGAATTCCATGTTGGCAAGTACCCGGATGAATCCTCAGGATCCTGAGTGTCCATCCGGGTATTTCACGCGGCTCTACCGATCCTCAAACCTACCTAGCGCAGGATCGTGGTACAAAAAAATACATTTTTCCTCACCTGATGTAGCGGCCCTTGTGATTAAGGAAGACAATACCGAATTCGTACAATAATGATTTAGGCCTATTCGCTATGGCAGAGCTCCCCGAAGGAATGACTTCAAGGCAACATCACGGAACATGATCACGGTGAACATAACGTATTTCACAAGGATTAGGCCCGCACTAAGAAACCTGCAATGCTCCTTCTAACAATACATTGCGCTGAGTGCACTGTACATTTGATGTACACGGCAGTTTTCACTCCTCACCAAAAGTCGGCCGAAATTTCATCTAAAAGCATTTTTCTAAGAGGAGCATGCAATCATTAGGGAAGAATAAAAGGCATTCTTTCAGATGATATGCGTCTCCACAACGGACTGTCTTTAGTTTAGGGGGACACTGGATTTTTACTTAGAAGGAGCACAGCAGCGAGGCTCTAATAGTTATGTGGCCCGTTCTCTCTCCTTCTCAATAATACCTCCATGATGGAACTCACACTGACATGTCTAGTTTTAGTGCACTCCAGTATGTCACGGTATCACCTATACTGTCGACTTGCAGTCAAATGATTCATGATCGAGTAGAGATTAAAACCTCCATTATACTGAACATTGTCGTTTTTGTTTCCATAATTCTTTATGGGCGGTTATTACCGCAAAAAAGGAGGTCGAGGAAACAGAGGCGAGAAGACGGCGAAAGGGTCCGAGACGGCGACACGATAGATTTGCAAACAGGATAAATTGTAGCGTCACGCCATCTAGCGGCTGGCCGTTCCGGATACAAAAAACTTTTGTGTCATTCGAAAACCCAACCAGTCTACTGTTTTATTGAGAATGATCCGTCGTTCTGATTCATAGAGTGGGTCAACCAGAGGTGCCATACGGGAGAATCCAACTTACCTCGACGCGAGTCCACGTCATAAAAACTTTGTAAGTTCTAAAAATACCGTAATATTGTAGGGGTAGCATGATGGTAGATGGAACAGCTTAGGTATAATACAAGCTGTTCCATTTACCATTATGCTACCCCTCTATATTACGGTATTATTAGAACTTAGAAAATTTTTATGACGTGGACTCGCGTCGAGGTAAGTTGGATTCTCCCGTAATTACATGTAGACCAATTTCCAAGACAATACAAATATCCAATTCTCTTGCAATTAATGAAAGTCTACATGCAATTAGCTAACTTGTTCCGAGTGTGTTCTTCCGAAGGATGTCGGTCCTAAAATCTTTTTTCCTGTTCGTGACTTCCTATGCGTACTTTATTCCACCTACAGCAGAAATATTACACCGAACTCACTTAATGAAATTTTAATGCAAAAAGAAGCGTATTTCAAAGTTCAATGGCATCTTAGAGTTCGTATGCCCTGTTTTGTTCTATATTTCTTGAACATTAACCTTTCAAAAATCCTACGATATCCACATCTGTATCAAACGCTGAGGTGACACCACAGCCAATCAACCAACGTTTTCCGATTTTTCCGAACTTTATGACTTATATGAGTCGGCTGTCGAAAGCGGTAAGTCTTGTTTCAATGCAAATCTTTACTTCGTTAGTAGTATGGTATGTCAATCTCATACCCCTTTTGAGGGGGTTCTGTGAGGGGGTTCCAGTGACGTCACAACAATAGCCGAGAACAATAGCCCATGGCTATAAGGGAACAATAGGCTGGCTGGGAACAATAGGCCACTCAGCTAGCTGGTAGCAATGAAACAATAGCTGCATGATGATGCTATTTTTAGAAACAGGCCAAAACAATAGCTATTGTTGAAACAAAGGCGCTGTATTGTGATGGGTTGAAACAAAGGCGCTGTATTGTGATTGTTAAACAGGATCGTTGTCATGGTAACAGTGTAGATGGCCAAAAGAGGGCGCTCTTTGTTCGGAAAATGACAGGGGGGGGGGGCCTTAGGGGTTGGCCGCTCTTTGCGCGGGAATGACAGGGGGTGTAGCAAGCAATCTGACTAGATTGGTCTCTCATATGAATTTGTGGCCCGCAGGCCGGTCCTGATAAGGACCTTTAATAGATCTTGGGAAGGCGGTCTTTGTGCATCAGGTACCAGTTCGACTCGTTGGGCGCTTCGTAAAAGCGACATCTGCAGGTCTGCAACAGGAACCAGGCCCCGGGTTCGACCTCTATCGTGGTGATGTTGAAGCTGTCTCTGTGAATGTGACGTACTCGGTCGTGTCTCCAACCATTGTGGTGTATAATGGCTGGCACGATGATCAGGACTACACAGTCTTTCATCTCTGGTTGGAAGTGGTCGCGGACGAATTTGGCCGATTCTTTGACGCTTTGGGGTAGCTCGAAGATTCGTTTGGGGAACATGTCTTGATCTTGTAGTTTCCAATAATTGTCGGGGTCCAATTCATCTAGGTGTGTGTAACTGTTGTCAAGGATGTCCATGACGCGATGGATTTGCAGCGCTGGTATTCTTGGCAGGTTGAAGATTTCGATCGGCGTGTAAGGTCCGTACTCTTCATCAGGCGGTAGGGTACGATTGAGGACATACAGTCTGCCATCCACATACCAGTTGGTGTGTGACAGCAACCAACCTCCAGAGCCATCGGACTTGTCTAAGATGTCGTATGGTTCTTTTCCCAAGACAAATACTTTTTCAATCTTCACATAGGGCACTCTGGGATCCATGGCTTGACAAAACACGAAGTCTAACGTAGCTCGAACCGCTGGTGGAATCTCGGGATCACACTCCCCTTCCTCTAGCTCCGTCATACGTCTGTCTTCATGCGTCTCCATGGTGGATATGATGAAAACTGGTGTGGTTGGTGGGGTTTTAGGGATATTTGAACATGTCAGCACACGTCTGATTTTGTGCAAGTATTTTGGATGGCGGTCTCTGGGGACACTTTTCACTGCTACACCGACAGTATCATAAAGATTTTATTCATGAGAAGAAAAGCATTTTGATAGTTATAGAAATCTTATCATCTGCTGCTTTACAAAATCCATGACAACGGGCTACAATTTCTTTGTACCTTCATTTATTGAAGGTGACAAGAATATCAATGGTTTGTTCAATTGTGTTAACATTGCATCTTGCAGCTGTTTTTTTAACCATCTGGAATAAGTTGGGTGGTTTGGGGGCTCTCGACAGTTTCAGCAACTAAGCTGCTCTGATTGGTCAGTGTCACACTGCCTGTAATGTAACATCATCTGATTGGACAAACATGTTACGTTTGTGGTCCATCGTTTGGTATTTAGGGAACTGACTTGTCAATTTTCATCATAAAATTGCAAAAATGCAGAGATTTGAAATTCCAAGCACAGAAGATTGGGAAAAAGACATGGGACCAAGTTATATCGTGGCTCGGCACGCGAACGGCCCGTGGGATGGTCGCGGTACCAAGACGTCCTATTTTCGGTGTTTTCCCAGCAGGGGGAAGATGATGACCATGGCGGATTATCTACAAAGGAGCGGAAGGCTCAGTGGGTTTTACTGCACCTTGTGTTTCACCAAGAAGATCGACTCGTCAATCCTTGGATATGAAGACAGCCAGCCATTTAGAGGTGTGTTCCACCATGAACATAGAAGGCCAAGTAATGAAGATGTCTACCGCTTGATCACCCTCTACCCAATGGAAGAATAAAGAAAGAAGAAGAAAAATGTCAATCAACGGTCCTTATAGCCATGGGCTATTGTTCTCGGCTATTGTTGTGACGTCACTGGAACCCCCTCACAGAACCCCCTCAAAAGGGGTATGAGATTGACATACCATACTACTCAGGCCTTTCCTTTTGAGGCGCGCTAAAATGTGCATGTGCCTCGCAAACAATACAATTTCTATTGTTTGCGAGGCACATGCACATTTTAGCGCACCTCAAAAGGAAATGCCTGATATAATTCACTTCACAGTTCTAGCTGACGGGTGGGTCCAGGGATTTGACCCTGGTGATTATAAAGTGAACGTTGTTAATGAGGACGGATCTGTTGTCCTAACGGAGAACGTTAAACCTCGTTCCTACTTCATCGCCGTTGGGTGGAGGTTAGTCAAATATGATTAGCAATATACATGTGGAGAGTTAGTCATTTTATTTGAGTTGGAAACAAATCTTTTTATCTCCATCTAACCAACACAAGGGACAATGAAGAGGATAGAACGTGCTGGGGGAAAGGTATATCCAGCGATGTCAAGAAATATTCAAAAAGGAATATGGAATGCTTCGCAATATTGTGAAATTTGCAGACAGATTTGCGGTGACTTATGTCTTGCCAGGTGCAAGACAGACGGTGTTGACGTGTTTGCAGCGACACTTGAGGTGTAAGTGGCAGTGACACCCCTGAAGCTGGTGGTTCATACACAATCCGCGAGTTCGATCCCGTGAGTGGGTACATTTAGATAAGTTCAGGGGTAATTATAAAGTAAGCGTTGTTGATGAGGACGGATGTCTGCTGGTTTACTTGGAGGCGAAGAACATCTTCCACATCTCATCTCGTCGTGCTCACACCAGGTTTTAACTTGAAGAAAGTTGAGAAAAATTGCCCAGAGAAACTAATGCTTGGAAGTTGTTCTCTATGGCCCACTAGTATCAACCATGAAAACCGTTTAAAAATTCCAAAGAAAATTTTTGAAAAAATCAACATTTTGTTCAATTTCGCAAATTGACATCTTTAGATTTTAAAAAACAATGCTATTTCATGATGCTGATGGGACATTTCATGACCATCTGGATGAAATCTTTTATAGAGCTCATTTCCCACTTGTCTTGAGACTTGTCGAGAAAAAAAATTTCAAAAAAAAATTTCAAAAAATCTACTTTTTTTAAAAAATTAACGTTTTTTAGAGACCGTTTTTTTAAAGAAAAAAAAATTGTCAAGTTAAATGTGGTTAGTCCAAGACTAGTAGGAAAGGATCACCAATTAGAATTGCACCTGAAACTTTTTAAGCATGATTATATGCATTAAACTCTCTAATTGCCTGTTTCAATCTTTGTCCATAGTCTGGAAGTTTGCTGTCTTTGACGAGATGGCATTTCCAGTAAGTCGCCAATGAGCAGTAACCGCCTCGAATGCCCCACAATTGTGTTCAAGTTAAAACTAGAAATTGACTTGCGAGTCAATTTGAAGACCGCCTTTGAAAATTCACTGAATGAATTTTGTAAATATGTTAGGGCAATGGAAACTGATGATATTGGGACTGAACATGCGTCATTGACAGTGTAGGCCTACATTTATGATGTCTAGATAAGGATGATTCTGGGGGTGTGTCAACTGCCGCTGTAGCGGTTGCCTGAGCTGGCGCGTGTGGAGGTTGTTCCACAATAGGGAGAGGGGTAGGCTGGAGAATTTTTTCTCTGACGGCCAGGTATTGTTGTAACGCCTGTTGATATTGTAAGGCCTTGTTGAACTCGTCAAGATTAGAGTGTTTCAGAATTTGGTCCATTTTCTTGTCTAATTCCGTCATTTTTTGTGTGTAAGGATCAAGCTGACCAATGAATGTTTCCGGTGGAACCTAAAGCATTTTCTTTGCATTCATGATTTAGCGACCTCCAAATAAACCACCAAGTAAAGTTGGAGCTAGAGCACCAAGGGCGCCTGCAGCTAACAGTGGAAGAAATCCGCCTGTTTTTATAATTTTCTTCTTTCTGGCGATAGATACGCCAGGTTTAGCTAAGGTGCGGATGTTGTCTTTCTCTTGAGCGAGTTTGGTCATCTGAGCAGCGCTCAGCTGTGCATTCCCTTTTAAGAGGTTGCGCGCACAATTACTGAATACTGCGACCGCATCGTTCGTTGGATTTTGTAACAATATCTTGTAACCCTTTTTCCTTTTGGCCACCGCTTCCAACAGAGGAAAGTGCGCTGACAATTTCTGTTTCATTTTAACTCCCCCAGTTTTTCTCTTTGGTCTTTTTGCAACAGAAATACGAGGGAGATTTTTCAAAATGGCACGAATATGATCCTTGTGTCGNTTTACTTCTCAGACGTAGACACCTTGGGGTGTTTTGTTTTAAATCCACAAGTAAATAACCATGAGGTTCGCTGGTTGCATCATCAAAACCTTCAATCATACCTTGTTTCATGTTTTTCGAATACATTTGACTGGCCAAATATTCAATTTGTCTGCAGTCGCGAGGGTTTTTAAATAGAATCATGTATTGACAATTCAAACTGATTGTCCTGTGATCCTTATGCCGATTGAAAAGATTTTGTACAATGTGTATGACACTTGTGTTTCGATGATGACAACCACGAGTAAAAAGCTGACACATGTTAGAATCTGTTTGATTCATCAGATCATCCAACACCACCATGTGGGGAATGTGAGGACTAAGGTCGTCTGAGTCGATAGGGCCTTTAACAAACTTGATGCCTTGTCTTTTCATCTCCTCGTAACAAGGCTGCCATTCTCCATAACACCAGGTGATATCCTGGATGGGCGTGTCCACATGTTGGGGGAGATTTTGTAAGAGTTTCCGAACAAAGAAAGTTTTTCCGCACATGGTTGGGCCAGCCACCAGACAGGTGAAGGGATGTTGAAGTCTTGGATCCATCTTGATGAATGGGGACAATACGAGGACAATGACCTTTTATAACCAAATGGTCTGAGGCGAAATAACAGAAAGGTGATATCTATTCTATTACATTTAATCTATGTAGAAAATACGGAGGTTACATGAAAAGTACGGTATACAGGATATATAATGTACATAAGTAAAAAAGTTTACATGAAAAGGGTCTCGGTGGCATCTATCTCGACGTTGTATCATATTAAGCGTTGGCCATCAGGAGTTCATCTACGGCGATGGATGCTTCATTTGCCATCAGGGAATCAATCTCGGTCTTTAGGATGTATGGGGCCATGACAAAATCCTTGACCCGAGGTAGCATGGTCCCATTTCGACACATAGTCCACAACATCTTTGTGGAAATGCGCACACTTTTGCCCTCCATTGACTTTTGGAAGACATCGGAAAACATGTCCAATGTAACAGCATCAATGGCGGTATCCAAATACTCAGTCTCGATGGTCTGGGTTGTAGGTTCTTCGCTGCAGGAATGCTGGTGTTGGCTCGGATGGTCTATCTTACAACCGTGGCATTGTTTGAACTTGAGGTTGCGGATTTCGGCCTCGGCCAATTCAGCATAAACTCGGGCAGCTTCATCGTACACGGCAGCGGATGACATCTCTGGTGACCCTTTCTTCTTCAGCTTCTCGAGGAGTTCGGCGATGTTTTCGAGCAAGAAGACAAATTCAGCGGTCTTCAACTTGAGACTATATGTATTCCCATCTTCAAAAGATCTCAATATGTCGATGTACAGACCCGAATCTTGGAACTGCTGCAGAGACACCAACACGTTACCAGGCAGGGAAAGCTGTGTTGGCACTCGGTCTTGAATGGCGGTCAAAAGTGCCAAACTTTCAGACTGTAGTACTTTTAGCTGACTTGCATATAGTCTAAAGTTTTTCACCTTCTGGAGTGTTATGTACTTGCTGTTGTACATGATTGCCATGGTGTTGTAGGACCCAT
>NMRB01001690.1:0-21573 GCA_002633025.1 Notospermus geniculatus | reverse complement strand
GCTGCCATGAGAAGCGATTTCCCGGCATCTGAGATGGAAATTGAGCACATCTTTCAAAAAGATTTTATCATCCTTTTATCTCCAGAAAACTCACGCACGATGCTCGCAAGCTATTTTAATGTAGGCCTACATCACGACTGGATTATCATTTTGGTATCCAGGGAAGGTACCAGGCAGTCCGAAAGGCAGTTTGCCATCTTCAGTCATCAAGGGTTAACCGTACACAAACGAAGTGACTCTAGGCCTTTAATAATATTCAAAGATGAGCTTGCACCAAGTCTACTTATTGTACTACATCCTGCTGCCCCACAAAGTAGTGGACATTCACATCAAAGCTTTGTCAGAGATCAAAGCAAGCCGTGTCCCACTTCCGTCAATCATTCAGTTCATGGAACTGCAGTGACGATTGTCTGACTCATGGAACTTGCTGCAAGTTTGATAAGACACATGTAGGTCAACGTATAATGAATCACTACCAACTTGAGGTGAGACAGAGTTCTCTGCTGAGTTTAGCGAGAGATTTGAAGCAAGCGTGGTCGGATTTTTTTCTGTGTCGGTGTGTTTGTAAAGCGTAGCGGCAATGCTTTGTAACTTAAATACCGTGTCTCGGAGATGACAACTGGTGTAATTTTGTGTGTCGGCCCGACGCGTATTGGCTAATCAGGGAAAACACTGTTGTATGGCAAATCATATTACTTAGTTGAGGTCAACCTCAAACTTAACTCTGAGCTTAGATGGTGCAACCCGGCCTTGGTCTCAACCTGCCAAGGTAAGAGCGACATGCGTCTGGTTTTGCCAGAGCGGGTCACAAATTAATAAGGTATGTGGAGGCTTTTGTGAATTTGAACACAGAGTAGGCTGGGCATCTCAGGCCCCAGAAACACCTGCTGACTACCAATACGAACAAACCAATGCCAATGTTTGAGACCTACCATCACGTAGTGGTTTGGTCGAATGTAGCAGCTCCCAACATTTGAATGCCGTGACAAAATTCTGTGTGACTTCATTCCCAGCACTTGCCAGTCGACTCACGTGAATCTTTGGAATGTTCGAGTGTTCTGTCCGTAATTTTTTGGGTCGAGATCTGAAATATGATGATCACATGAAACAGATTGGAACAAATCATCATGGCGCTAAAACTTGGAACGGCACACCTAAATTTATCGTAGTAATTCCTCAGAATTAACAATCAATTGGAAGAACTGTGAAATATTTGCATATTTTCCTATTTTAACCCTTATAATATATCGGAATATCGCCAGCTGCTCGGTAATTTGACGAATCAGTGACTGTCTGTCATTTAGATGGAAATCTCGAAGTACAGTGCACCCTCCCTCCTACAAACCTCGACTTTACAAACTCCCGGACATTACAAACCCAACGCTTTCCAAAGTTCCTGCCCCACGTACGAATCCTCGTAATTACAAACTCGTCATTAGTACGGACTTAACCCTTGGACCCCGGAGGATTCGTCTACCCATGATGGCGAGGGAGCACTGTACATACATCTTGATGTTTGTAACTGCAAAATTACAATAATGAATAATCTGAGTGCATTTATCAACAACTGATATCCTCAACACTTACTCTTCAGCATCAGTAGTCTTCATGGCTTCAATCAGGACAAGATGGTTGCTATGGCAACCATTGGCAGTTGCTGAAAAAATAGAATGATGAAAATACATTTTTGTGACTTGAAGCAAACTTAGTTTAAGGGTTTTTTTTGCATCTCTGTAGGGAAAATGACAGTGATGATGCCTGTAGCGGCAAAAACAACATAATTATGATTGATGTATAGTACCGTATTTTCCTGACTATAGGGCGCACCTGACTATAAGGCGCACCCCCAATTTCACCCAAAATCTCTGATGAAATCCATACATAAGGCGCACCTCCCTATAAGGCGCAGTCCTGTCAGTGAATGCGTCAGTGCATATTATACACATACAATGCATGGCTGCTCAGTGTGCATTGACCCAACAACAGCCAAGACAATTACAGGGTCTGATTGCCTTGTTTGAACCCATTGACATCTGCAATTCTGCTGTTGGTACTGATGGATCTGGTTGTATGATTTCTTAGCTTGTTGTGACAAATTAGGCCTAACTGAAACTTCATCAGTTCACAGTTCACTGCATCATCTGTCAACCAGCACTGTGACAATAACTTTGGCTTGCATGCATCCATGCATGCTTGAATGCTTGGGTTCGTCAGTGTCTTGACACTTCTGATCAAATTGTCAGACTGGATCCGCAGATAAGGCGCACCACCCTATAAGGCGCACCCCCTATTTTAGACCCTTCTTCAAGGAAAAAGGCTGCGCCTTATAGTCCGAAAAATACGGTACGTCAAATTTGACCCAACCGTTCTGGAAGTATCGGCCATAAACCTTGCGCCAGTTCGATGTAGAACGAAGAATAGAGGACGTGCAGCAACGATTATGACGTCACCGCGACGTCGAGATGCCGCCATTTTGGACGGCACGTCCAATGCATTCGTAGCGTCAGATGCCGTCCAAAATGGCTGACGTGCGAATTATGACGTCAATGATGACGTCACGTGCACATGGTCTATACAGCACTACTTTCTGGTGAATTTCATCGGCTTTGTCCAGCCAGCATTTAAGTGAAACAAACTAATGATGTGAACTGTTTGTATACTGAAATTTTTATACTTACAAGTGAATTGTTCTGAGTCAATTTTGCTTGAGTAGTGGTACATTGATTCCATGAGCAGAACAAGAGCAGAGTAAAATAGCTGAGGTGAGACCAGCATTAGCTGCTTTTTGCTCTCTTGGTGAAGGTGAAGGATGTGCTGCCAGCGATTCTCCGGACTTTGTCTGCAAAAAGAAACAGTACATGTACATTGTAAACTAGAGCAATGTCGATGGGGAGCCCATCGCATATCTCCCCGCTTTCGACAGGAAGTAATGGTGACATGGTTATTTTTCCTGTGTCTTTCATATATTGACCCCTGGTGGGAAGAGGCTGAGTTTGATCGAAATACATTGGGGGTTGGGAACATTAGCAGTCGAGTACGGTACGTAAACATTCCAAATTCCAGATACACCACCACTCACAATTTTGTCATCTCATCACAAACAGTTTACAAATGATGCCCATAGACGTGTTTTTCACATGTTTCTTGTGGTTTTAAGGAATGTTCGTCCCCTTGTGACCTTGAATGTAGGTCAACGTCAAAACCTGTCCGATATATTGTGAAGATGTTACAGATGAACCTTCACACAAAATTTTGTCACTTAATCACAATTACTTAAGGAGTAATGGCCATAAATGTATTTGTCACGGATCGCCCCCCTGGTGGAAAGACAGGCAGTTGGATTGAAATTCTAAGAGTGTTGTGCACATCATTGGATGAGTACCTAATATATACCAAAGTTTCAATCTCCTCCATTGAACGGTCCAGGAGGAGATATCACTTTCGGACGGCTCGTTTTTATTAAAGTTTGACCCCTGTGACCTTGAAAGTAGGTCAAGTTCAAAACCCGTACGATATATTATGAAGCTGTCACAGATAAACCTTCACACCAAATTTCAGCACTTTATCACAATTACTTTCGGAGTAATGACCATAAATGTGTTTTTCACATATCACCCACTGGTGGAAAGACAGGGAGTTGGATCGAAATTCCAAGAGTGTTGTGCACAATAGTGGATGAGTACCTAATATATACCAAAGTTTCAATCTCCTCCATTGAACGGTCCAGGAGGAGATATCACTTTCGGACGGCTCCTAGTTTTTATTAAAGTTTGACCCCTGTGACCTTGAAAGTAGGTCAAGGTCAAAACCCGTATGATATATTATGAAGCTGTCACAGATAAACCTTCCCACCAAATTTCATCACTTTATCACAATTACTTTAGGAGTAATGACCATAAATGTGTTTTTCACATATCGCCCCCTGGAGGAAAGACAGGGAGTTGGATCGAAATTCCAAGAGTGTTGTGCACAATATAGTTATACGAATTATGCCAAGATTCCTTGATTTGGGGGCGTTCCTTTCCACCAGAGGTTTCTAGGAATTTCAGCTCAACTGACAGCCAGCACACTCCTGATTAATTATCATCAGCAGTGAAAATGTGCAGTTCCTGATTTTAATTACAACCGTCAATAAACATGATTCTGTATCTTTCACCATCAAAGAGATCCGACCACTTGGCAGTATCAGAATGTGGGACAGTCAGGGAAAAACTGTTTATTTTATTTAGGTCATTTGACTGGGCGATTTCAGGAATTTGCCAAACTTTGTGATTTTAAGTTTTATGCTAGAAATAGCTAGCTCATAGGTTTTTCAGGGTCTCACAATGTAGGATTCAGTTTTTGAAATCTAAAAATCGGCCAAGAAATAAGGAAATTACAAGTCATGCTGTTGACAGGCCTATTCGTGCATGGTCAAAATGTTCTAGCACAGTTTATCTCACGCCGATACTGTGTGTGTGTGTGTGGGGGGGGGGGTATCTTGGCGATGTCCACTGACCAGCAATAGGCCTACAGGTTCATTTTGTTGGGGTAACCCTTTATACCCCTCCCTTGCACCCTTCCTAAAATAAAAAAAAGGCCTACCAACCGCTGGTGTTTCAGGAAATTGATTTTCATTTTTGAATTACATAAAAAATACATGTGTACCGAGGTAAAATTAAATGATTTTTTTAGCGAGACGTAGTAACAGGACACACCCGTCACTAGACCCCTTAAAATGGCACAATTATTATTTAAGGGTGTCCTTTTCAGGGGCAATGATGTTGGCAAAAGGGGTACAAAAGTAGGCCTTCAGCCTAACCCAAGAAAATGGATCGCACTGCAGCCTATTGATGTAAACTGTATTTTCATTCAAATAGTCAGAAATCAAAGCTGTAGACTGGATATAAAAGTACACTGCCTGTGACTGTGTAGCCTAATTGTGCTTCTTCTACACATGTACAGGCAAGTGAACCTCAGTAACATAAACACAAGGAAAGTGCCACATGTTTCAGTTGAAGCTGAGGTCAGGAGGACGGCTGTGATGAGGATTTTTTATTGCCTGTCAGTCACAAGAGTCATGCGAGTGGTGTCTATTTATAGTAACCTCACGATGAGGGACTTTCTGGCATAGTTCCTATAACTGAATAGTGGATGAGTACCTAATATATACCAAAGTTTCAAGCTCCTCCGTT
The DNA here is from genome assembly GCA_002633025.1 of Notospermus geniculatus. Lineage (NCBI taxonomy): Eukaryota > Metazoa > Nemertea > Pilidiophora > Heteronemertea > Lineidae > Notospermus > Notospermus geniculatus. The sequence continues at coordinate 16,399 of NMRB01001690.1, read as the reverse complement.
GAACAGTGTAGGAGGAGATATCACTTTCGGACGGACGGACAGCCGGACGGACAGCCGGACGGACAGCCGGACTGACGGCGGAGGGTAAAACAATATCTCCCCGACTTTTTTCAAAAAGCGGGGAGATAACCAGGATCTTTTCCTGACTATTATAGTTTGCAAATTTTGAAAAGATCCATTTTTGCATCCATTTATTTTCGCGATGGTGAACCTGCAGAGACGTAGATTTCAGCTATTGTTTCTTAAAGCTGTTCAACTCTTTGTTCTTCTATTACCGGTACAAGTGCCTGCTTTACTGGAACGGCTCACATGTCTGGGTTTTTCCTACAGTATGAGTAAAGGGCCCGACCACTGGGAAACATTTCCTGAACTGATGTAGACAAGATGTCCGCTCACCCTGATTTCGTAAACTTGTTAGACTCCTCCCAGTTTAGATGCCTTCCTATGAGTTCGATGATTTCATAAAGATTATGCCAAGGATGTAAGATGTAGCTCTCTTTGTCAGAGAGACCAATTATGGATGCTCTTCGAAGGTATGGCTTATTTGATGAAAGGGTATCTGAAAATTAAAGTAGTGGTTTAACATGAAGCTGATTCTTGATAAAGGTATTCTAATGCTAAGTTACCTGTGAAGAAATCACAACTTCGAACTGGATCAAGGCCGGTTACCAAGCCCGCACCGTGTAAAAGTGACCAATCCATCCTGAACCATGCCCACCCGAGGAGGGTGGAGGTAGGTTTCCTCGAACCCGCACCGTGTAAAAAGGCCTTTAGAGACTGAGATAATATAAGAATCTTTTGCATAATACTGACTTGGAACTCACCTGGATGCTGGGCACTTTCTTGAACAGGAGGCTGGGTGACATAAGAGATGTAAAACTCAAGCGACTTCTGTAGCCATTTGAAGAGTGTGTTCGAGTGGACCGAGAGGCTGGGAGCTTTTAGCACTTGGGGCAGCACATCACACACTAAAGACACAAAAATAATGCATGCAATTATACAACACACTCCATGGCTAGTGATTTTTGTGATAGCCTATCCATAGTTTTCGGCGATGCCTTATTGGAGTAAATCTCTTCTTTATACAGGTAGTTCACTGAAATACGGTTCATCCCCATTCTGCCTACCCCCATTTCGCCTGCTCTCCATTTTGCCTACTCCCCATTTCGCCTAACCCCGATTTCGCCTACTGCTTTGCAATTCTCTGTATTGCTGCAGTTTCTTCTGAACCACCTCTCATGATTTATGGAGGGTCAAACTTCAGTACGGCATTCCCTGGGCTTTCATAACAAAGAGTAAAAAAAGTTCTGTTCTATAGTGGGTAAGAGAACATGTCAATTTGATACCAATGTCCAAGGAGCAATTTGCAATACAAATGCACTTGGCAAATGCTGTACAAATCTGAAGTAAAAGCATTTGCTAAGAATAGGCTGTTCTATTTACTTGACTTGCCCTAATAGTTGAACTTGTACAGAACAGATCACAACTGACATCCCTACAGCTTCACGTAAGTTACGCGTTAACTCGCCGTGAAAGTCACACGCAACTTACACGAATTACACACATACTGCGTGAAATGTCACGTAACATATGTAAGTTACATGCAGGTAACGCGGTCTATATAAGACCCTGAGTTACCCTGAGGTACGCATAACTTATGACTTACACTTAACACAGCTCGTAAATTACACGCAACTTACGCGAATTTTTGGATGTCAATTGTGATCTGTACTGTAGGATTTTCCCGTATTTGAAGAATATCAAAATTAGCTTGTATTGACCACAGAGTTGGTAATCATGGTAACGCCATACTGACAGCCTGGGTCTCAATCCAATGCATACCGGGTACATGTATGTAAAACACAAACCTAGATACTTCCGGTAGCAATTCAGTGGCGACATCTGATGGGAATGTTTCTCAGTTGTGATGAGCGTATCGACGAGTTCAGTGCCATGGCCTTGAATAAGATGAGGAAAACGACTCAACGCCAGTAATTTCAGACGACATCGCTCCAAAATATCATGCGTGCTGTCGGCCATCTTGAATAGCATCTGACATTGGATGTCTGTAGGCACGGCGGAGATCAAATCTGCAGATTAAAATAAACTGGAGAATGCAAAATGGAAGCTTTGCACTCCGAGTCAGCCTTGAAGAGATGCAAGTCAGAGACACACAAGTTGGAAAATCGCCCATCTCAGATGGNGCAGAGGGGGGGGGGGGCAATGGCCCAGCGTATGCCTGCGTACAGGGGGGGAGGGGGGGTGCCGAAAATCGGGAAAACGTGCGTACGTACTAAAAGTATGGTCCCCTTCCTCAAGGCGAAGCCAGAAGTCGGATTTTTGTCACACAACTCAGATATTATCCGACTTATACAAGACGAATTTCTTCTAAGTTGGATGAAATTGTCTGGTCCTCCACTTGAATCCGACTTTAATGCGTTTTCTACTGTACAACATTGACATCCATTTCCTCAATAATGTTTCTGGAGACTTTTTTGTGATAATTTAAACCACTCCAGTGCAGATTTGCGGTTTTAGCGGAAATTTTGCTTTTTAAAATGTCTGTTCAGTAAGGCATTGAAAATTGCCGTCAGGACTTCAACTTAGATTCGAAAATATGCACTATGGTTGAAGTACCATGAAATCTGCATCAACTCGGCCAAAACTCGACTTGTACTGTAGAATTTGAGTTACGGTACTTTTACACGAACATGTAGTTGAAATCTGGTCAAGTTTTCAAAAGTTCGTCTTGTCCAAGTTTTCAAGTTGGGGGATGCCAGTAAGGCGAGGTTTACTTGTGTCTCAGCAAAGTTTGAGAATGATGACCGTCTATTCACAACTTCATTTTGTCCAATACTTACCAATTAGGAACTGGGTGTTACTGTCAATGACATCGGTCTGCAGCGACTCTGTGATGCCTCGAATTTCAGACCAAAGCTGAGGTTCATTTGGAAAGTTGGTGAACCTGAAATGAGATAGGAACATAGGCTTACTAAACATGCTAAACAAGAAACTGATCTGGGGATTTCTCAAGAAACCCCTCAGAGACTTGTCAAGTGGGAAAGGAAAGGAAAACAATTTTTTGATGCGTATTTCCAAAAATAGATAAGCAAGCTTATCTATTTTTGATATTTCTTGCTATCATTATCAAATACCTTTCACTTAGTCATTGCATTCAGCTAATAATAAATACTACAATGTATCAGAACTTGTCATGATACAATGTACATGTAGTATTATACAGTCGTCTCCAAATCATGCAAATTTTCAACCCCAACTGGGGTCTCCCTGAGGCGCTTTTTTGTTGAGATCCCAGAAGATTCACTTCTGGGATCCCTACTTCCAGTAGAAAATGCCTGTACCCTCTTGTGTGCAGTTTTTTGTGGTCTAGGCCTATGTTGGATATCACAACTTGCCATGAAGATTTTTTCCATGGAACGTTTTCCTGTTGGCACTCAGTGTCACTTACATTTCCTGGAGGAGTTTTGCAGATTCTTTCAAATTCCTCTCCGACTTCTCAACCGAGTAGGTTTCAAACTGAAACAAAAACACAGCAAGATGTAGGCATCTTTCCGATTACTAGGACCGATTAGGCGAAATAGGAGCAGGCGAAATGAGTTTAGGCGAAATGGGAAGTAGGCGATATGGGTTTCGGCGAAATGGGTTTAGGCAAAATGGGTTTAGGCGAAATAGGTTTAGGCGAAATGAGTTTTAAGGCAAAATAGGAGTAGGCGAAATGTGATGACACCAAAAATACACCATCAAGCATCTTGAAATGGAATTTTTTTGGGCGCCTACTGGCCTAGAATAGATTTTATAGCGCGCAGCGCGGCGGCCGCCACGTGAAGCGCTTTTAACACAACGCGCGAACGTGGGAGTAGAAAAGCACCCAGAATTCATTGCAAATTATCTATACCATGAGTTTTGTTCAAGTGAAGCAAATATGGCGCCCAAAAGCGATACAGGACAAAAGATGTAACCTTCACACCGGGGAAATGGAGACAATCCAGAACCGATGTAATGAATTCACGAATGTGTCCCTTCTTCCCTTGCCCCCATTATTTTCGATATAAAGTGCCCAATCGTTCATTGGAAATTCCCAAAATATGTGTGCGATAAAAGAAGTAGTTTAGTCGAACGACCTCGGCGGGAAAATAATTTTTTGTTGACTTCCGGTTTAGGGCATGGAAAAAAGTGACTCGCCTGGTCGCCACCATCTTGGAATTTTAGGTCTCGTTCCATGCGTGATCAGCTCACCTGTGTGTTTAGACCAAACGTACATCCTCAGCAACAACTTGACTAATTATTTGAAGCACGGCATGAAAAGAATATCGGTTAATTTTCTGAAATGGGCCTAAATCTCACATGATTTCCACTCATCCGATCGCCGCCATTTGCAATAAGGCGTTGCTAAGCAAACGTCACCACGTCGCAAGACGCAATATCATGACATTGGTCAAGAATCCGTCCATGTCCAGTGTTTCCGCCAGAGGGTACGCAGGGTACGCTGTGAGTACCCTCAAAGGAACAGAAAAGGGCCATTTTCTTTAATTTCATGGGGTTTTTTGCTAATTTTGAAGAACTGCATACCCTCAAAAATATTTCTGGCAGAAACCCTGATGTCTCACTACAGTTTTGATGAGAATGGGGATGTGACGTCAGAGTCTTTCCAGAGGTCTCACCACACAGTTTTGGCAGGGAGGATATTATGGCACTGTCGTCAGGCCTACCACTACCACCACAGCCAGGCAGCGCCCCATGACTTTACCAGGACTTATTATCAAGCTACATGTTGTAGGGGCCTGGGGGTTTCCCCCAGAAAGGGGGGGGGTTCGGGGGGTCTCCCCCGACCATGCGCTGCTGCGCGCTCACATGTCGTTGGACATTTTCATATTAGTTAGGCCTACCTCAAGTCTACCTTTGACTTGTCTAACAGTTGTCTTACAAACGTTTAGGCTTAAACAAGTTATGCTGCGTTCACACCTATTGCGAATCGAAATCGGATTCCGTAAATCGAAATACGGAAATCGAGTCACACTACAACTAACATGACTAAACCGATTCTGATTCGAAACAAAACATGCAAAACGTGTCACACTCAACCCGAAATAAACTACACGACGTTAGGCCTACATTGAACATGTTGAATGTATACTGTGCAGTACATGTACATAACTATTTCGATTTGGCTAATGCGAATCGAAACCGATTCAAATACCGGTTTGGTTAAATCGGTATAAAAGTGATCTATTTCGAATTGAGTGTGACGCGTTATATCGGAATAGGCCTTTATTGCGAATTCGATTCGATATAAAACCCTAGTGTGAACACGGCATTTGACAGCCGAAAAACACCTTTCATAAGTTCGGGCCATAATCTTTTGCCAATATTGATTATTTTTCTCTTTCAGGAGCAACTGCATTATCCCTCACATTGTCACACTTAGCAATGCTTAGGCAGACTGTTCACACCACTGAATAAGCAGGTACTGTGGTGGAGATCCTTCCGCAGTGTCAGGAATAATGCAGGTGCGCCCTCTCTCATCTGTAAAATCTGATTATATTCAGCATCTGTGGTTTCTGCACTAACGAAAGATCATTTATATGACCATATGAACTTGATACTGCTTTGATCACTCAGGATAGGTACGGAGCTCCCCAGATGAATGTGGGGTCCTTTTTTATAAGGCCTCTTAAAATTAATAAATTGTTTTAGATGGCCGCCCACCTCAATTTTTTGGTGCCGCCTCGATTTTTTAATATTTTAAAAATTATATTTTTCAAAATGTCTGGGGTTTTTTCATCCCAAAAACCGTTAGAGATCGTCAGTTATGTTTAGGAGCCTAAAGCCGCGTTTACACTTCTGACGTCGGTCGGCAACGTCAATCGCTGGCAATCGCGACGCTCTCAGCCGCCGTCACTCAACGATCTGCAGCGACCGCCGACGTCAGTAGCCGGCTACAAACCTACTGAAAACTGACGCGCAACGTCGCCGTATGCGTGACGTCAGTTTTCCTCGCCTGCAGCAGCTGGGACATACGATGGGGCGGCTTGTTTTAGTAAAGAAGATGCTCTTCACCAGGCCTTTCAATTGCACAGTAACCTTTACACCCTCTATTTTTCAGTCCATTTTGGGGACAGCCTTCCAGCTTATTTTGGGGACATTTTTTCCATTGTTATATTGTGGGGACACACATTCCGGGACTGAGACTGACTACTGGGAAGTTATAAAAGTGAAGGACATTTTCTCCGGCCAGTCAGTGGTAGGCACAGTACATGTATCACGGCAGGCTCCATGATTGACGGAAAGGGGTGGAGTAGCTCGACAGAGGTGGTGAGCACCAAAAGCGCCAAGCCCAAAGGGGGTCTGGGGGCTCTCCCCCAGAAAAATTTGACAATTTAAGTGCTTTTAGATGCAATTTCCTGGCATCTGACTTCTGAGAGCAAAATACTCGAATTTTTATTTGATTAAATTTTTCTTGCTAAAAATAATCATTGCTCTGCCGAAAATAGGGGGCGTATGCCCCCTGGATCCGACCCTGATCATTTCCATTTTCAAAATGAGTGTCTAGTGCCATTGGATNATACATCATCGATTTTGTTATATCCTGTCTGAAATCGTGCAAATCGATAGATTTCATTTGGCGATATTCGATGATCCTTGATGACCGTTTTGGCTTATTAAGTGGCATCTCACCGACGATTGCAAAATGGTCTGAAATCAGAGGGTCCCATACCGCGACCCTCTCGATCAGAGGACTACCGTTCCTCACGAATACCAGATCGAGGGTGTGTCCCAGGCGATGAGTCGCGCCATTGACAAGTTGCATGTATCCAAATGATTCCATCAATTCCATGAAGTTGGACGCAAGCCTGTCGCCGCCTTGGTCGACGTGGATGTTGAAATCCCCCGCAATCATAATATTACCAGCATATGTAGCGTATGCAGCCAGATAATCACCAAACTCGGCTAAAAACTGTGTTGGAGTCAGGCCGTTTGCCTTGGAAGGTGGTGGACGATAAATAAGCAACAAGCGATAGGCTGTCTCTGCTGTAACCACACAGTCCAACCTTTCGAAGGACGAGAAACTGTCACACGTTTCTTGGCATTCCTTTACTTTGATCGCTTTGTTGTAAATAACTGCCACTCCGCCCCCTCTAGTCTTCCTCGACTTATTAATTATACGGAAACTCTGGGGTACGGCTTGTTTAACTGTAAATCTATCCCTGTCGTCACCATTTAACCATGTCTCTGTGACTGCTAACACATCGATTTGCTTGTCTTCGATGATATCGCAAATATCCTGCCCTTTACCACTTAGAGATCTGGCATTTAACAGACCAAATATCAGGTGCTTTGTTCCTTCTGTCACAGCTTTTTGTACCGCAGCCAGGTTGCACAAATTTGGCTGCCCTTTCCTGTGAGCAGTCAATACCCGTGCGCTGGTTATCAGTGTCGGAATTTTTTGACCACATGAGTCAATGCTGACCAGGTTTTTGTGGTTCACACCCCGACGCTCACAATCTGGGGTCAGTCGTGCACGAGTTAATGTTTTTATCCCTCGCTGAACTCTGCTGCCAGCCTTACAACCACGGTGGGTAGGTCCCTTCCAGAACCACTGAGGCAATGAGAGCAATCGAGGTTGAGTGACTCCATGGAATGCCACTCCGATCCTGTAGAGGGCTTGCCTGGTGTACTGCATTCTTGTACATGTATTAATTCTGTAAAATGGCCACCATATAAAATAGCACTTTGACTGAGAAACTGAAAAATGTCTGAACCACCTCTCACAAGTAACGCAGCGAATATCCAATATGATCCAAGTGAGCACCGAACATTCATAAACGGTATAGAACAGTCCAGTATCCCAAAAGTCCAGTTACAAACCTAATTAAAAGTGTACTTTGAGGAGCTCTACAATTTGGTGGCAGCCGTAATCAGCGCACATCCAAAAGTTTTTAGTTTCCTTAGTAGGTCTAATTCTACCATCCAAGTTTTGTTATCCACGTCCCAAATATCTTTTATTTTTCTGAAGCCACTTTGCAACCAATTATAAAACATTAAACTTGTTCTACCCGAGGTCGATTTTTTTTTATTTGGTTGTTTGCAAATATATTCTCATTTAGAATATCTTCTTTGCCTGTCACTTGCCTTTGCGGACGCACTTTCACCCATGTATACAGGGCTTCCCTATAAAATTCAGGAACCGAACTTGTGTTCAAGTTATCTAAACTTGTACTCGTTGTGATGAAATAATCTTGATTTCCTTGTGCATCCCATTGCTTTAACCAGTATTCTGCGATACTATTCCACTCCTCGTGTTCACTAGAAATGATTGAGTCAATTAATTTTATCTGTTTTACTTTAATGAAATTATCTAACATATTCAATCCGCGTTCAGTTGTTGGAAGACATGACGCTTCTCTGTTTAACAGTGCTGGCTTGTTGTTCCATAAGAAGTTACAAAATAATTCTTTGATTGGTTTTATGAATCTTGTCGGCATCCCTTTCATTTGTGTTTCGTACCCGACTACTGATATTCCCAAGGATTTTATTAGAAGTAGGCTACTCTTCCAACAAAGGTTAGATCTCTGTTTTCCCATCTCATTAAGTTCTTTCTCATTCTTGCTATTTTTTATCATTTCATTAACAATCTGGTCAGGACCTGCTGCCTTACCATTTTTCAACAATCTTTTAGCCTTTCTTATCTCAACCTGAGACAAAACATTATTAATAGTAGACTGAATAAGTTTACGAATGAGAATGGGCTTATTTCAGAAAATCAGGCTGGATTTAGAGGGGGTTATTCAACTTTGGATCGTATATTTACTTAACAGTGGAAACAATCAGGCGCGAATCCCACCGCGTCGCACCGCGCCTGTAATGTGAACTAGGCGTAAATGGAATGCAGGAGATAGAGACCTCGGTGTAAGCCATAACAGTGAGGAACCAATCTGGATAGCTATCGGCGCGCCACGGGTGTGTAGGCGGCAAGGGCAGGCCAATGATGAAGGAACCTAGACATGACATGGACGGATGCAGGATTTCGGGAAAGAGGGGGCGCCCTGTGCTAGAAACATTGAAATCTGCGGTGAATTTCAATGATTTGCTCCAAATTTCACATTTACAGATTTGTTGGCCGAAAGAGGGGGCTTCAAGCAGGTACCATAAAGAAGGGACTTTTTGTCCTTGTACTGTGCACTGACCCTTTCGGCAAACTTGATCGCCCCTATTGTTATTGACGTTTATTTTGGAATTTTCGGCGAATACATACACTGACAAATTGTAACGCAGACACTACTTGTAGATAAGAAATGTAACTTTGTTTTCAGAGTTCAAACGTCAGTTAAAACTGTAGCTGTGTGGTCAGGATTATCGAAATTATCGATGAATCAATTAATGTATTCGTCAAACTCTATTATTACTTGCAGACACGAATCATTGCCATAGGAGCGGGGAACAGCCCCGCCGCCGCCGCCGCCGCCGCCGCCGCCGCCACCACCACCACCACCACCACCACCACCACCACCAACACCAACACCAACACCACCACCGGATCGTAAAAATTTTTAAATCAAAAGATACGATCAAATCTACATCTGTGCCAAATTTGGTGCTTTTATCACAAAATGAACGATGGGTCCGCTTAGCCTCCCTACTACTAGTGCGACCCGACCCGACGTAACCAAATCGATTTCCGTATTTCGATTTACGGAAACCGATTTTGATGCGCAATAGGTGTGAACGCAGCATTAGTGACAGTGTTACCGGTACCAGGAAGCGCTGCGTAACATCGGTTGTGATTTTTTTTTCAGATTACACGGAATGTGGCGTTGCCGGCACGAAAACAGGAATTACGTCGTCAAATATCATTAGTGGACAGGTGTCAGCTGACCACGCCTGGCCCTGGATGGCAAGCATTCTACTGAAACAACCTGGTCGCCCTGGTTATAAAGCGGTATGTACTTCATAAGTCGTTGGGGCCACCCCTCTAATACACTCCTCTTGCAGTGTATTCGTTCGCCTACCGAGCGAACGAAAACACTGCGAGAGGAGTGTACCCGTCGAACTGATCCAGTATAAGGTGTTCTGCAGGAAAATGGACCCCGCCTGTTTCCTGGGAAAACGCCCGGAATTTGCATTTTACGTACATGTATCTCGAGTTTAACGTACATGTATTTCGTGACATATTGATGATTTTGTGTATTTTCAGTTTAAACACAGCTGTGGTGGTACCCTCATTAACAGTGAGTGGGTACTCACTGCCGCCGTCTGCTTCCAAGGAGACTTGTATGAGGACAACCTTGACAGAATTCTGGTGAAACTAGGTATGCCAAATCACGACATCTCTCTTCAGTCCAGTTTCAAGTTCCTTATTTCGATAGCACGTCTAATCGTATAGGCAACAATTGTAAATATTTATCACGACAGGGAGGCGCTGCCAGCAGTGCGAACGCCGACGTTAAAAGCAGAGCATGTCGAAAAAAGTTACGACTCACAACACCTCCCAGTAGCGGTTCTGCAAGTTTAGCTTCGGTTCTCAGCCGAGTTCACAAAAATACTGTGGGTGTGGACAGAGGATGAATAAATTAACGCGTGTATATTTCCAGGCTCGAACACGTGGGCCCCTGATGAAGTTGACTTCGTCATGAACAAAATTTATGAAGTGAAGTCGATGCATATTCACAGAGGCTGGCGTGTTAATACACAAAAGCGTCACCCTCCAGGCTCGTGGGAAAATGATATCGCTCTTCTACGCTTGAAGAAATCAGCTCGACTCAGTTCAGACACACGGTCGATCTGCCTCGCTGAAACAACAGCAGACTACTTTCAATGTAAGTGTTAAACGACGGAGAAGAAGATGACTCAAATAGTTCATGTGCTCCACAGGTAAGTTTTGGCCTACACTTCGATCGAGTGATGTAGTTAAGTTTAAAGGCCCACTGACGCAATTTGTCCCTCAAATTTTGCCTGGGAAATTTTGCCGCTCGGGGACAATTTCTTTGTCAATGCTTCGGCTGAATGGTTTCAAAGAAAGATTTTTTTCGTCGCAGCGACAAATCGCGCTTAAGCTAGGCGCACATGTGCGGCAAATCTCGATGTGGCAGGGGTGTTTTTAATGTCGACTGACCCAGTAAATGACGAGTCGACAGCGTTGGGTCAGTCAACTTTAAAAACACCCCTACCGCATCAAGATTTGCCGCACATGTACGCCTAGCTTTAAGCTAACAGCACATGGATGCGGTTCGTGCTCCGGTGCGGCAACGGTAGGGGTGTCTGTAAAATCGACTGACCCGGCTGAATGATGAGTCGAGCAGCATTGGCGTCAGTCAACTTTAAAAACACCCCTACCGTTGCCGCACCGGAGCACGAACCGCATCCATGTGCGCCTAGCTTTATGGGTTCGAGAGTCAGCGACCGTCGTTCCGCGATGTCCGACTAGGTATCTTTCAGGGAACGCTACGTAAGCTAAAAGGTTAAGCTACAAGGTTCTTTGCAAATAGTGCCGTACTGTGCCCATGACATGTATGGATATAACTGCTCCGTTGGAGAATGTTTTGCGTTAGTCTATGTTCTCAATGAACGTAGTCAGATGTGAAGCCTGATTGGCCATTGCCCTATTGAAACTCCTCCTCCCAGCCAGGCGCCGCTGACCTCCGCGTGGGTATTGCCGCAATGGCCAATGTCTATATTTGGACACGAGCTGTGGCTAAAAAAGGGGGAGTTATTATCCCCGGAATGGAATAGTTATTTTTGCCAGAACAATTAATTTTGATAGAAGTACTTTTGTGCGCGTACAAACCATAGTAGTGTAAATAGGCAATATTGCCCGTTCATGAGGCTGCTTGATACAGAATGTACACAGCTGCCATGTTATCGCCAATGCGCAAGTCCGATGCGCAGGTCGACAACATGGCGGATGCATTGACTGTGTATCAAGCAGCCTCATGAACGGGCAACTTTGCCTATTTATCCCAACTTGTCGGTGGATTATCGTTACAAACTATGTATATCTAGGAAGAGTAGGGTCTTAGGAATACGGTTGGTGCAAAGTTTGGTGGAGTTTGCTGTTTACTTATGAATATCGGCAACTTTAAAAAGTGAAGTCGGCCGAAATCGTTTGAAAATGGTGCCGGGTGTCCACCCTTCTCGTGCCTTCGGCACTCGGCGTGACGTACCTAGACTCGTGCGAAATCCCAAGCCCCTGTGCTATACGTAGCGTTCCGTGAAAGATACCTAGTAGGTATCTTCCACGGAACGCTACGTAAGCTAAGGTTATTACTTCCCACGGTGACGTGTTCTCCAATAACAGGATCTTCGTAAATAGTGCCGTACTGTGCCCATGACATGTATGGATATAACTGCTCCGCTGGAGAATGTTTTGCGTTAGTCTATGTTCTCAATGAACGTAGTCAGATGTGAAGCCTGATTGGCCACTGCCCTATTGAAACTCCTCCTCCCAGCCAGGCGCCGGTGACCTCCGCCTGGTATTGCGGCAATGACCAATGTCCATATTTGGACACGAGCTGTGGCTAAAAAAGGGTAGTTATTATCCCCGGAACGGAATAGCCTAGTTATTTTTGCCGGAGCAATTAATTTTGAAGTACTTTTGCGCGCGTACAAACCATAGTAGTGTAATGAAAATGGTTGAGTGACAACGACGTCCGCCACAGGCAGTGAGCCAGGAAGAGAAACATTTGTGGCGAGTGGCAGGTGTAATGAAATCTAATGTTCCCGATACCAGATGTCCGCTTCTTTTGTACAGGGGACATCTCGTGACAGAAGTTCCTGTCTGTTAGTGTCCGGCCTATTGTAGCTGCCGCTTATTCCGTCAGAATCTTTTGTTGGGGGACATCTCATATCGGGGTACATGACATTCTACTACACCGGCATTATCGCCAGACGGCGCGGCGGTGACACAGCTTTGCATTCGGAACGACCTGAGGCGAACTGCTTATCTGTCCACTCGCCGGCGCATTTCTCCTCGGACACAAGTCCAAGGCAGCCATATTGTTCATCAACAAACCCACGTGACCGGCCGTGGGACTATTTTTGCCGAATTTTGGCCTGTTAAGATGTTCAACCCTACTTGCTGGACGCAAGGAAACCAACCGCCGCGTAGCGGCAAATCAGCGAAGCTTCTAATTACGTATGCGTTTCACAGCAATCATTTTGGCCTTGGACACGAAAATTCGCCTGAAACTTTGTCACCTGATACTGAATTTACAAGAGTAAGACAGGCGTTTAAATTGTACACGATCGGTGTGTATCATAATTGTTAGGCGAACTGATGTGAAAACCGGTCCAAAACGGGATCCAGTTATGAGTTTGAAGCGTTTTTTGGTAACCGGCGATGAACATGTGACGTCATCATCTGGCCTACAAATTATTCTCAGGGACGAAACTGCACGAAAACGAATTTAGCCCATTCCGCTCGCTGAATATGTGACGTTACTGATGGCGTCATAATCGCTTAGATTGGTTACCCGATCCCTCCGCTTTGGCTGTACCAATCTGATAATCAGCTGATAATCGCTTTTCGAAAACGAAGTTCATGAGTTAGTCCATTCTGCTCGGCCGTTTCACACATCATCGTCGTACATGTTAAGTTCAAAATACAGAGGTCGCGAGGTGTACTTATATCGTGGTATGGCGAAGGCATTCCCATTTTCCACGTAATCTGTGTGGATAATCTGTGTCGGTAAATAGCCCAGGCTACAGTGAAATAATATTTACTTATTATGCAATGTTGGGGCCCGTCCGTGTTGCACAGTCTGGTGGGCAGCAGTGCCTCAACTCAATCAACTGCTGCCTGAACTGATGACTCGCCACACACGACACGGGACAGTTTGTGCGTGTCGCCCCTAGGGCCTAATTCTTAAATGCATAATATCGCAACGAGTTTAGAATCCCCGATCAGTGCCCAAAAAAAGGTCATCGATTGACGGAATAAGCCGCATTGTACAATAGGATTACCATTGTGTGCCATGGAGTAACGTCACTTCCGATCGGGGATTATAAACTTTAGCCCAAATGGCGCGCCCTCCATGTACACGGTATACAAAGTCAACATGATCGAGTCAGGTTGCCGTTTAGTCTGCAGACAATAAATTATCAANACTTATTATGCAATGTGTTGTTAATGTTGGGGCCCGTCCGTGTTGCACAGTCTGGTGGGCAGCAGTGCCTCAACTCAAACTGCTGCCTGAACTGATGACTTGCCACACACGACACGGGACAGTTTGTGCGTTTCGCCCCCAATTCTTAAATGCATAATATCATAGACAGTACATGTACATGCTTTCGCTGCTTTTAAGAGAGAACGTTGCTTTTTCTCTCTTAAAGCAGCGAAAGCATACTTTATCTTAACATCGCCAGAAGGCTACATGGTAAACCACTACGAAAGCCCCACCGGTTCAATAATTCTGGAACGCGGATATTCAACGATTTTCCATTCGAACAAGTTTCGCGGGCCGACCGATTAAAGGGACTAGGAAAATTTTTTCAAGCTTCGGTTATTACAAAATGCTAGTCTTTCATGGTAAATTCCCACCGTCAATTCATTTTTTCAATTAAGTGTTAATTACTGGCACCCAGACAAATCAGTTATCACCACACCATGGAGCATTCACCACGTCACTGGGAACCTAATCAACATAATAGAGTACAAGCTCGCTCCATACAATACATACAGCGATGAGGTTCCCAGTGACGTGGTGAATACTCCATGGTGTGGTGATGACTGATTTGTCTGGGTGCCAGTAATTAACACTTAATTGAAAAAGTGAATTGACGGTGGGAATTTATCATGAAAGACTAGCATTTTGTAATAACCGAAGCTTGAAAAAATTTTCCTAGTCCTTTAACGCATACTATACAGTATACAGTCGTGTGTACGAGAGCGTACATAGTGACACGGAAAGAAAATCACTAAAGCTTGGTCATCCATATAACTTTCCTTATTCACAGTACGTTGATTCTTTAGCAAGAGTAGATGGCATGAAATATATGAGAATTGATATGATGCCATAAAATTGAAAGCAAATATTTGACAAAGCATTGAAAAGAATCGGAGCAAATGTTCAGGGCCATTTAACTACAACATGTACACTCCCGTTCATAAGTAAATATCCAGAAGTTATTCTTTTTTCACATTATACACTGATTGAGGCTCAAATTCCAGTATGTTGGCCTCGGCATCACTCGTACAATAATGTCCACACCGAAAAAAATCAGACTTCGAATCAAAATATCGTGAAATACATGTACATTATCATTAAATATCACCAAAAATAAATTTCGGATTTCATTTTTCAAAATCATTTAAAAATAAACAATATTAGCCTATTCCCGGAGTATTATTTTTTGACAAAACGAAAGTAAATGTGTCAACCTTGAGCGGAGTCCCGAGATATTTGAAATGAAGTGCATAAAAAAGGCAGATTTTTTTAAGTCACGTCAATTTGAACAAAAATAAACATAAATTTCTCTCCAATGGTAGCTCAGAAAAATCTCAAAATTGCAATGTTTTTTCTTTCCCATATCAAAGGCTAACTAATACAAAGTAAAAAAAAACTCGTGAAAATCTCAATTTTTATATTTTCGATATTTTTGATAATCTCAAATATCAGCAAACTGGGCAAAAACTTTGAACTCACTTTTTCGTTTAAATTCTTACAAACAATCAATGGTCTCTATGAGGGCCATTTTAAGAAAAACTTGGACGATCTATAAATCTGTTTTTAATATATATACCGGTATATATTCTTTTATTCGTTTCCTTAAGGTTACAAAGGGTGCATGCGGTGCAAGCAATATTTACAATAAGTCAATTTAGATGATTGTTTATTTTGAGATTGTGTCATATTTTCATAGTTTTGTTCTGGCATATATTTTTTGATCTCAGCATTTTAAACAGACGCTGACAGGGATCAAAGTTCATTTTCTGAAAAAGCAGATTTTGGTCGAACAGGCCAAAAAATCAAGTCGCACACAATGCAAAATGCATTAGAACATCAATTTTTTAAGGTCCACATTCTAGAATTTCAGCCTTTATATGCCTACTTTTCCGTACGGCGACGGGCAAGTATCTTTTGTTAGTCAAACGATTCCGTACACATTGGGGTTTGGGGAAATTGGAAGGAGCACAAACAGTTCCATCAGTAAATGTTCCTTTGCTTTTTGAGCGGTAGGCCTCCTCACGTCATCGAACGTCACTAACGTAGTTCAAGTTCAAGTATTGGGTTATAGTCTGATACCAACTATGGTAGAAGTACATGTAATCATGCGACTTCGCTCTGCTAAATTCGTAAACCTGGCTTTGAAAACGAAACGAGAGTAGAAGCTTGCACCAAGCGTGACACGGCCATATCAGTCCAAGCGGATTAATAACTTAATA
>NMRB01001689.1:80252-133929 GCA_002633025.1 Notospermus geniculatus | reverse complement strand
CCCCCCCCCCCCCCCAGACGAATAGTGAGGCACGACAATCTCAAACCTATTTTCTCAATTGATGAATATACAAAGCCTCTTTGCCACTCCAATAAAGAAAATCAAATCAAATCTCGCCCGATATCGGGAAGCGATTGGTTGCTATGGCGGCAAACAAAAGATCAATTAGACTTGTGTTGGGTCGCTTGAGAGCTGAATTACAAATGAAAACAGCCGGAGTGTGGCGTTATGATTGCTGGTCTGTAGTTTATTGGTGAAAATAAATGGAAGTCTTTTGCGCTGTGAAGGATTGAAAAAGTGCCGCTAAGACCAGTTTCCACGGCACCAGTTTCCGCGTTGGTTTGTGATGATGAATTGTCTAAGATTTTTCTGTCAGGGCTGAAGCCATAGCATTATTGGCCCTGGTGAGTATGGAAGCGGTCATCTCATTCTCAGGTCACAGCACAGCAGGAAGTTCCACACATTTCCAGACAATGCTTTCTTATTTATCACACGTCATTAATGGTGTCCAGTCAATGCCAGTATTTGTGACACAATCCAAGTTTTCCCGCTGTGGTGATAGGTATAGATGTTTTGGACAAAGATGGCGGTCTGACAGTTCTCACCATATGACATCAAAAGTTTATACCGGTACCATTCAATGTCGCGTGTCATCTGATGTAAACTCTGCCTGATGGAAAAATCTCTTAAGGGTTATAAAAAGTGACTCGAAATCTCGAATTTTTGATGCAAAAAATCTGACTAACTGCACACTGAATTGAGAAAATAAGGCTCGGGGCACCTTCTTATGACGGTTCCCGAGGGCCCCCGAGCCTTATTTTCCCAATTTTTTGTGCAGTAAGTCAAATTTTTTGCGTCAAAAATTCGAGATTTCGAGTAACTTTACATAACCCTAAGAATCAAGAAACCTGTGACATGTATGCGAGGACAACTAAGTGATTATGGGACAGAATTTCTGCAATATTCAGTCTTTTGTAACATTTTCAAATCAGATCACACCTTGGCATTCCAGACTAGGCCTAAGTTGTTTTTTTTGGGTTCGACAGCTTTTGAAAGATATGTAGATTATATTTAAACAAGGATAATAGAAATCGTCCGATGCCGTCCTAAGGGTCTGCCAGTCGACACAAAAACACGGAAAGATCGGCCGATAGACCGCCGACGGAGGTGAAAACTTTCACTGACAATGTCACAATTGTTAATAACCACTTACAAGAATCGTCTTCGCATTAAACCAGGGTAAATACGTCACGGGTCACTGCTCACTTTTCAGGTGGGTCATGGGTAATTAGGCCTAGTTATGGGATATCTATAGCGTGGCATGTTTTTGTGAGAATAGGCCTACACAGTCGAGTGGTCTTTAGCTGAGAGCGAGATGTTTTCTATTGTGTTGTGGAGAACCGAGCAGGAATTTTGGTGTAATTTCCTCGGGGGATAATAACAATGTTCAGAAATTATGTCGGCCTAATTCGACACGTACCTGCCCCCTTTAGTGAGGACATAGATTGGTCGTCTCAGTTTAATCAGAAAAATTCTCTCTAAGGATGAAATTGAAAGTCACAGTTCCAATGAAATTTCATGATTCACTGTTTCAGATAATTTTTCGACGCTAGTCACACCCTGTGATGAACTACATGTAAAATGGCGGTGACGATGCCAAATTCAATGAATTTCATTGGAGGAATATCCCTCCTGGATCGCGGCGATGCGCCGGCACAGGAGGTCCTCGACAGGAACGCACGGAAGCACACCCAACGTGTTTCAGACGAGACGAAGGAAGAACTTCACCAGGTCATGAAACGAGTGGACAATGTAAGTAAAACACTTAAAGGGGGACTCTCCTGATGAAATCTCTTGTCTGTGCTGCCCTCTTAAGTAAAGAGATGATCCATCATGCTCACTTGAACATCAACTTTCGACTCCAGAGTTGACAGGGTTGACAACTTAGCGAGGGCAAGGGATATCTCCCCTTCATTTTAGCTGCTAAGGGGTGTTCTACATCAGTTAAGACCCCTTCCCACTAGATTTTCGTGCCCTCAAACATGTCTGCCCCTTCTGTAGGCTTCGTAACCATTTCTAACAACCCCTCCCCCACATTTCGCCGTCACCATCGTCTAACACACGTGGCTAACAATCTCACGTTTCCAGGTTTGTGAATCTTTTGAGGAGGGTAACCTTCCTGAAGCGACCACAATGAGGCAATCCGTAAGTCGCGCTGCCGCACAAAATACAGTCAGGAATGGGAGATTTCCGGCACCTCTTGGATATTACCATCCTTGACCTTCACTTCTTCCTGACAATTTTTTTTCACTATTTGCTGAATCAAATCACACTGCTGCATTCATATTCATCATCACACAACATCATCATCCCACAGCTGTAAAAAACGCCAGGACATAGACAAATCCCAAATTCCCAGATCTGCGCACTTCTGCCGAAATGGCAAACAGAACCTCGACCTGAAACCAGCTGACGTGACGCAATCCATGATTCAGCAATGGTCGACTCTGATGCAACGTCATCGAACTCACTGTCGTCACATGGTCGTGGGGTTCTCTGCGTCACGTCATTCAGTGTCAGATGGTTTCAGACCGAGGTTCTGTTTGACATTTCGGCGGAAGTGCGCAGATCTTTCTCGTTTTCGTCAATTTGGGATTTGTCTATTGCACGTTCCGTTTGTTGGGTGCACAACCCTTTCGCATGAACTTCACCCCGATCCCTTCACCTAAACCTAGGCTTCATGTGGTCTGGTTGCAGAAGTCACGTAAAGAGGCCCACAGTACCTACAGCAAAGGAGTCGGGAATGCTAATGCTGATGTCACGTCGCGCCTACGACTGCCTGCGCCACGACGGAACAGTCGGCGTCGAGTGATGAAATTACGGTCAGGTCACAACGTGAATAAACGTTTGCACTCATCGTGGAACAGGCGCCACCTGCCTGCAGGGAATCGTAACACGAGTCAGGTTGACTGCAGATGGATTCATCATTCGTCGTGGCGCAGAAGCTGAACATGTTGAACTCTTGCGATTCGTGATCTTTTTGACCGGCGCCTGATGCCAATTGTCACAAACGAGACACATCTGCAGTTCATGTCACAACATATCGGCGACTGATTTGCTCCACGCGGTCATGCCTCAGACACAAAGTGATCCGAAAAGGTCAATCACTGCCTGTTCTGTGCTGACGCCAGGTCGACCTGACATCAGCATTAGTCAGTCAAGTCCAAGAAACACCTCGCTGGCCTATTACATGCCAATATTACTGTTTATCGCCTTCCATACTTTTACAGCACATGTACAACATGGGGTGGTAGAAGGTGTATGTTTTTTTTGCTCCCTTCACTTGTGGTTTGTGCATGTTTCGAACACAATTTTTTCCTTTTTTTTGTCACACATCTTATCTGTCCTCATCATGAGGTACAATTAGGTTTACCTCAGCACGGAGGACGCTGGTGTAACTTGGAATGGAACCTGTCTATTAAGGACACCTTCGGAACTGGTATTTGGTGTCCTTAAAACCTAGCGTCCACTAGGGCGCGGACAAGACGCGGAATGCAAATTTAGTGAATCCGCATTCATTCGGCAACCACTCCGCATATTCTTGAAAGGTTCCGTTCACTGTCTTTATCATTCCGGAACAGTTCGCGGCATTTCTGCACGTTCGGGAAAGGGTAAAACGACCAATAGGACTTGATGCGGAAGCAATGCCGAAATGACACATTTGCTTCCCGAAACCTTCCTAATGTTGTCGGCGCTCTAGTGGACGCCACCCATAATAGAGAGGTGTCCTTCTGACAGACGTGTCTGCTAACAGAGGTTCCATGTAAGCTGAAGGGTGCTGCTCCAGTCTGAGCATCTCCGTTGTCTGACCAGTAGGCCTACCCATTTCGGTGGATGAAGAGTCTTTTCTAGAGTTTCAGATTGTAAAGTTCCACTTGAAAAAGACCCCGGTTGGGGTCGAAAATTCGTGAATTCTGGAGATTGACTTCTTGCTTATTATCGGTGGATGAAGAGAGGCCAATTAGGCAAGAGATTTTCCCAAACTCGCCACAGTGGGATTCTAACCCGGGACCCCCTGGCCGCTAGTTGGAGGCCTGAACCACTACACCACTGTAGCTCCATTGCCCATGGAGAGCCAACTCTCACCTAGAGGGCCCCTAGATGGGTGAAAACCGATAAAATACATGATGTCTGCTCTGCTATTGGTAAATATGTGTTCAAAGTGATTCCTCGTGCATTCCAGATCTACGGCGCATTTGAACTTCAAGAGACGTTAACTCTCAACAACCGCTTGGCAAACACGGAATATGTCACTGACGTGGTAAGTGCTATTATTATAAAGGGTTAAATCAAGATGTAGGCCTACACCAGGCGCAGTATAGCGATATGTTTTCAAGAAAACAACTCCAGGGACATGTACGGTAGGCCTAAGGCCTGGAAAGAAATCCCTGCCTTAGTGCATACATGTTGGTGTGATTTCCAGATTTGGCATAATCGAGTCTAAAAATGGTTCAGATTTTACCAGATTATCTTGCATTTGTTCCCGAATGGATTAATGCTAAATTTCATAAGTAAACCTTTCTTGCTATCAAGTAGAGAATGAGTAGGGAGGTCAGTTCTGTGGTGCGATTCCCACAAAACTTTCTACTAATACTTGAGCTTGATAATTTGACCTTAAAGCGGGCAGCACAGCAGGCAATATTGCAAGCGATTTGATCGCCAGCGAGCAAAATCGGCCATTGATGCGCTCGCTAGCGATGCATGGAATCTTCTCGCCAGCGATGCTCGCCCAATGTTAAACAGTACCAAAACCGATATCGCCTAGTCTGCGGTGGCTGGCGGGAAGATTGGAGCCAATCAGATCATGCCCTCATCTCGCGTAAGCTGCGAGCCGTTTAAGTGAAGCAATCCGTTTGAAAACGACACTTTGGAAAATGTATTAAGTCACAAGTGTGACCCGTGCCAGCAAAATGAGTCAGAACGTGAGCCGGAAAGAAGACTCAAGATGACACCAGAGAACAACTCTAGAAATTGACAGAGTCAAATTCCACAACGGCCAGACAATACTGAAATCAACAATCTGTTGGTGCACTTTGGGTCTTCTTCTCTGGGCATTCAGACTCATTTTGTTGGCACGGGTCACAATTTTCTATGTTCTTTTCAGCTGGAATTGGAAGAACTCTTAAAGAATAACCTAAAGAAAAAACAGGTACCTGTATTTTGTTATGAATGCAATCCGTATTGTAGGCTTAACTTCCTAAATGGATGTTCCCGTGTAAGTTTCTCAAAATGACAATAATTAATGCCGTTTATTTCTGTTACAGTATCAGCAGCAGGTCACCATCTTCATCGTCGGGTATCAAAATGCCTGCATCCAGAAACTCAAGCTGCTGCAGCAGGTTAACGAGGTACGATAAGAAATTTGAATTCTCTGCACTGCTAGGTGATGTTTGACCAAACTCAAAGTTGGGCTCGTCAATGCCTGTTGTCGCCACTGAGTCCTGGAGTCCTGGGTTCGATCACGCGTTGGACCCACTTTTCAGAGGGAGACTCACTTCGTTATGCCAGTTTTTCTCCGGGCACTCTGGTTTCCTCCTGCTGTACATTAGGTTTGCCCAATATTGTCTCTAGAGCTTGTGCAGTGGCTCATTGTGATGTCACTTTCCACCATGCTGACGTCGATGACAAAGTGTGCCACATGTAGATCATGTCATGGTTGAAGTCACACACACTCCACTTACACCGACGACAAAGTACGCCACGTGGGTTGATGATGTCATTTGACAGCGATTAGACCATCAAGATGGCAGACTTTTCTGTGATGACATCATCAGCACAAGCCCTGTAGAACCAGTATTGCCATATTTTGGACTTGTTCACCTCTTGACTCAATATTTCACCATTTTTTTTCCGTTCAGTTTTTCACGGAGAACAGCAAACACGAAGACGAACCCGACGTCTACGCCACAGAACCTGAAATCGACTTGGACGAAGTCTCCACCTCCATCGAGGAGTCGCTACAGTACACGGAACATCTCGCTCACAAACTTGGCGAGATTAATCGCGATATCGTCGAATATTTGACGAATTATGCCCATGCTAAAGCAAGCAACAAGTAAGTTTGGATTCGTTCCTTGGGGTTCACGCATTCGTAGTTCCAAGTACAGTACTGGTCAAAAGTATTAGAACACTTGGAAGATTGTGTTGTAGGCCGTTAGCCCTTTCCTCAGTTGTGACAAGTGCCTACTTTTGCTAGATAGGGTCACATATTGTTATAGTAATCAGAGAAATTTTGCATATTCAATTTATGTTTGTAGCCCAAACTTTATGAAAGAGTGGAGGTATATCTGTGTTGTTTCACCTCCACCACCCCCACCCCCACCCCATACCCCCATACCCAGCCTTTCTTCCTCGGCTTTCAGTGGACGCAATAAAACTGACCGTGGAACCTGCATAATTATTCCACAAGGTGGCGCAGTGATCATAAGACCAGGTTTTTGCCATGTTGTGCTGTGTAAAGGACATCGCCAAATGCCGTCTGCTTTGTTTTGCCTCGTTTTTAACATCTTACGAGTCTTTGGCTCACAGCGCCACCTATCAGGTTGCAGGTTCCCATGATCAGTCCGTGACTCAAGCAATATGAGGCTATTCATCGTATCCATGACGTGACTCCGACAGTGTCCGCCATTGCTGACGTCGCCGTAATGACGCAAAGCTGGCAGGCAAAATGCATTGCTGATGATGCAAAGCTGGCGGGCAAAACGCGCAACGTCACAGAACGATGTAGGCCTGGGCCTACGTCATGGAAACGATGAATACCCTCCAGTCCCATATTTTTCTCGCAGCAGACGGCATCACATACCGTCACCACATCTGAGAGTCCTGTTGTTCTATCCCTCCGCCCTCATCCTTCAATTTCAGCATCTCAACCTGCCGTCTTTTTAATTTCAGCCCACTCTGATCCAAATTTACGTGTTCTAGGTCTTTGCTTGTAGGTAGTTTCTGCCGATCTCTTAATTTTCATTCTCATATTGTGATTTTTTTATCTTCTTCTCCGAAGAGTTCTTGGTTCTAGTTTGGGGTTCATGTCCGAGTGAGTACCGATTGATCGGAATTACCCAACGTGCAACATGTTTTCCCATAATGCAAAGAACTGCAGTGGACATGTCGCACAATTTGCCATAATCACACATTGAAGTCTCTTTCAGCAGTGTCAGGTACGAGTGTGCTGCCATCTGGTGACTGGAATAAAAACTAACCAAGTTCTCTGCTCCTGTGTGTTTAACATTCAAGAGGAAACTGCTTGAATTTTTATCTCACCAGGGCGGCGCTGGGAGCGATTGTACCGAAGATGTTTATGAGAGCAAATCAATGAAATAATATCGCGTCACGACGTCCTTGACGCAGTGTCACACAGACCGAGACGTTGAAAAAGGAACAACCGCTCACAGCGCCTCCTAGTGGCAATGGTTGGCAGGTTCCTCTATTGCATTAAAAAACTTATTCATTATAATATTATAATTTGATCGTCATTTATATATTTAGGTTCTTGTTTTCGAAAGAATAATTGACTAACATTCTCAAAAATGTTGAAATCTAATACATGTAACATTGAATCATTGAGAATACAGAGGCTGGGCCTAGAGTGCATTTGTGTAGAAAGACTGGTCCAGCCCTGAAACAGTGTACTCATTCAATACACAGATGCAGGGCTGACACTACATTTTGTGTATAAAGGCTTCAGCCCTGAAGCAGCATAAAGATGATGATTCAAACAAGTTTGTACTTTAATAAAAATGTGCTCAGCGAAATATTTACATTTTGGAAGCGGCACTCAAATGCTTGATTGTGATTGGTCGATTCGTTCCTCCTGTTGTGACGTACACCTGGTGGCTGAATGATAAAACATCAGCAATAAGCCAAGTCTCGCCAAGTTTTGCTGAATTCTGTATTTCATTATTTAGGGGCAAGAAGAAACTGGAGAAGGCTCTCTACCAGGCCAAGGAGGACATCGGAAACTTAAGTGAGAAACTTCTTAATACACATCAAGGTATGACTTCGACTTTCCTACGTCTATAGATCGTTTTCACGACGTAACTCCGACAGTGTCCGCCATGATGACGTTGCGCGTTTTGCCCACCAGCAGCCAATGCATTTTGCGTTTCTGCTGGTGGGCAAAACGCGTAACGTCATTATGGCGGACACTGTCGGAGTTACGTCGTGAAAACGATCTATAAATGATCTTCAATCAGCCAATGATCTGTGCTGTCTCTGTAAATCAGCCAATCAGCTCTGCTGTCTCTGTAAATCACCCAATCAGCTCTGCTGTCTCTGTACGTCATCCCAAAGTTCAGCCAATCAGCTCTGTTGTTGCTGCCAATCAGCCAATGAGCTCTGCCATCTCTGTACATCATCCCACTGTTCAGCCAATCAGCTCTGCTGTCTCTGTAGCCTATGTCGTTGACTTTCCTAATTTCAGAAATCGAGGAGAAAGAGGAGAAAATCCAACAACTTTATCGCCAGATTGAAATGAAGAACATGGAAATACAGAGATTCAAGATGGCCGCCGACGCTGCAAAGGTAGGTCAGAGGTTCGATTTCCCGGCAAGGTATCACTTTGTATTCACAACTGGTCTGAGAGGATCAAGTGATGTGCTGAATGAGCTGCTCCTTGAGTTCCCCAGAAAGGTTTCTGGAGAGACGGGGGGAATATTTTGAAGTGTTTTGAGACTGTATTTCAGTGAAAAGCTGTATATTACAAGCTTTATATTGTTTATATTGTCGTTATTATTGTCCAATCACGGAAGCTGACACATTCTTCTCTGTCTTTTCACTACAGAAAGGCATGGAGGAGGTGGAGGGGCTCAGAGTCGAGCTCAGCAAACGTGAATCCATGATGAGTGAACTTAGGACCAAGGTTGATCAGCAGACGATCGAGATGGACGCTGTCGAGGCAGCGAAGACGGAACTCTTGAATCGTTTGAAGGACGCTAGTGAGGATAACTCGGTATGCACTCACTTCCACTCTCAGATGCCATGACTGGTCAATCTTCGATTTGTGCCACAAGGGACCACGGCCAGACCCCGGGGCCAGGGCCGGACCCCGGGGCCAGGACCAGACCCCGGGGCCGGGGCCAGACCCCCAGACCCTGGGGCCAGGGCCAGACCTCCCAGACCCTGGGGCCAGGGCCAGACCCCGGGGCCAGGGCCAGACCTGCCAGACCCTGGGGCCAAGGCCAGACCCCGGGGCCTTGGGATCCACTTCTGCATATTATACTCTAATTTTTCCCTCCACAGGGCAAGATCGAGGAGCTCCAGCGTGAGATGGAGAGGCAGTACCTTGAGGCGGAGAACAATAAGAAAGGTTTGTATCTATTTATTCTATGATCTGATCGCTTTGCTCTACTGTTCGAGAACGAGTATCACTCTTCACTCTACAGTACAAGAACGAACACTGCTCTTCACTCGACCGTACATGTGTACTGTGCACTAACAAATTCCACTCATAAAGCCTTATTTCTGCCACAGTGCCTTCCGCTGCAGTTTCAAAACCTGTGGAATGCCAATGCTCGCTGGAAACTGCAACAGAATTCGCTGCAGTGGAAACGGACCTTTACTCTACATGGCCTTTACTCTTTGGGCCTTTACTCTACATGGGCCTTTACTCTTTGGGCCTTTACTCTACATGGCCTTTACCTCACTCATTACTTTGCTGTATAAGAATGAATTTCTCTCTTTCAGTATTTCACTCTCACTCTCTTCACTTCATATTTTCTCTTCATGCCAATAGAGGGCTCTGCCTCAGCAAACTTTGACCAGCCTCTCTCTGATTATGGGCAGCCTCATTTTCGTTCCAACTCCGCTACGTCGCGTCTGAGACGTATTGATAGAAAACTTGGCCTCTTGACGACTTTTGACGATGTGGAGGACTCAAGCGTCGTGGCAGACCAACCAGCGCCTCCTGGTGACAAAGTCAAAAACTCTGAACGAAAAGATCTCACAAAATTTAAATATGATTCTCATGCGATGCACGGTAAACCAGTCCTGCTGCCGGGCACAAGTCCTGTCCAGCGGTCCGATTCTGATGATTTCTTTATTACAAGTACGGTAAATTTGGGGTCAAGGCCAAATTCAGTCGCACGATCGTCAAAAACTTCAACTCCCATAAAAACACCCGCCGATTTGCATCCTGATATTCTGACATTTGAACGGGTTAAGAATCGTGCGACCACGCCCCCTGCATTGCCACGGTTACCAAATTCTTCCGTCGGTATGTCTGCACGGTGTTTGATCACGACACCGCTGTTGTCACGACCACCGACACAAGGTGGCGCCATCTTTGATGCCATTACTGAGTTACCGAGTACGACAGAGTCGAGCGACATGGAGACAATTTCCCAGAATTCAACAGCAAGTATGCGTCACGATGGAGGGCAACGTGTTGTTGATATTTTGGTTGTCGGTGGAGAAGAACGTGGCGATGTTGACAACAGAGGCACAGAAACCTGGGAACGAGGTTCAGAGGTGCAGCGTCATGCGGAGCAGCGGTACTCGGTGTCAAGTGAGAGCACGGATAGTCAGAGTCTGGGGAGTGACAGGGATTTGGGAAATGAAGTGAGGGATGACCGGAGGGTGGGAATTGAGACCGAGGTTGGGAAAATTGGGAGTGAAATTCAACAGGGTTACAATGTGAGTGGTGGTCCCTCCATGAGCCCAGATGAGGCTGATGATTTGAGGAGCAGACGACATGATAAAATGATGGAGGAATCGTCAGAAGGGAGTTCCTCATCGGATGCGGGCTCGGACACTGACGGCGATGACGTTGCAGACGTCATTGAAAAGCAGACAGATGTGAATGACAACAATCTTGATGAAGAAACAAACCAGCAAAGTGAGGTTGCCAAGGATACTGGAGTCGTCACCGTGGATGCAGATGTTGCTATGGCAACTGATGATGTCACCGAGGAAACTAAGGCTGCATCACTTGATGGATTGCATACCACTTCCTCGGAGTCTGAGAGTGATGATGATGATGATGATGATGGTGAGGTGTCCATAACATCGTCTACTGAAACTAGCGATAGCACTGACTCTGATTCTTCTGGTCCAGGTACAAGGTCAAGGTCACGACCTACGAGGGTCAGATTTGCCGATAAGGATACCCAGAATCCTCAGCGAAAGGGGGAAGATAAGACGAATGGGAGAGGTTCTGATGGGCGTCAAACTGGCGGGACGTCACGGAATATGTCAGGTTCTCTGACTGGCCAGAGGGGGGCGCTGTCAATGCAGGTTGAGAAAGACAGACCTGCTATAAATACCAGTGGTAGTTTTGGACATCTGGGGGGCGGCGACCAGGGGCGATGGTTCCGTGCCGACGTTAGGAAGGACGGTAGGAGGATTGGTATCGGAACAGAAGGCAGTTTGAAAAGTTGGAAAGATGACGCAGGAAAGAATACAGTGTTTCCCAAGATTAGAAACTCAAGCAATGGCGGCCATGGAACAGAGAAGCAGAAGATGATGACTGCCGACCTTGTTGCTAAGCAACCAGGAAAGGTCATGAGGATTCCGTCTGGTAGTGAGGGTGGGGATGACCGGATGATGAGAAATCGTAAGCAAGAAGATCTCCAACCATCTCAGACTCAGAAAAGTTTTGATGCAGATCTTAGGGAGAGAGGGGCCAAAATTCAAGACCCCTCGAAGGGCACGAGGGTGAATCAGGGAACTGAGGGTATCAGGGCACCGCAGTCTAAAACCCTGGCAACAGGTGGCGCTCTTTTGAAAGAACGAAGGGCTTGGAATGCTGAGGCAAAGTCTTCGCGGGATACTAGCAGTTCAGGTCTCTCTTAACATCTTTGCATGGCGTAGATATCCTGGTTCCTCCGGCGGCTGGGATGTGCTGCCACCTGGTGTTGCGTTTTCGGATAAGCTCCCATCTTTGGAGGCAGCACTGTGGAAAATATCACAGGTTTTGCTGTCAAAGGGTGCGTGAAATGCAGAATTGCCATTTGTGATCAGTGGTTTGTGATTGATTTGTGGTCAATTGAAGTAAGAGCTCATTCGTGTACTACCGTGTACACTGTCGTGTAGATTATAGCTGTTACATCAACTGACTGTCCTCCCACCGATTCTTATTTGAGAAACTTGTTGACCATTTGGAGGACTGGAATATGAAGTAATCTGCACATGGTTGCTAATTAGTTCAGAAGTACATCATCAGATGGCAGCACGTCCCAGCCAGCCACAGTGGGTATTTTGCACCTTGAAATTTTAAGTTGAATTACTGATAGATATAATACATATTTCTTTTCAGTGTCGGTTAGGTATAGAGTGAAAAAGCCTTACGGTGGATTTACACTGATGGTCAAGCGACGTCGCTTTGCCGTTCGTGCTGGTTGTCGAGCTGTTTGAAATGACGACAGACGATTGGAGATTGTAAACCAACTCAGCGTCACGTTGTCATCTCAGACAACCACAGCCGATGCCTGGCCAGACCAGAGTGTAAACGTGCCTTTATAGACAGACGTAGCCCTGCCTCCCAAGTAATAACCATACGTCCCACAGTGTGGAGTTTTTTACATTTTCATTTCAGAATGATTTTGTTAAATTTCAGAGAATCCCTCCCAGCACTACCCCAGTTCGAAGGCATACCCCCGCCCCCGCCCCCCCCCCCCGCATTGAGTTAAGACCTCTGATGATGCCTTTCACTAGCCGTCATGTTAGTTAGTATTAGACACCTGTATCGGAGATCCCAGATTTGGGAAATAGGGTCCACCCGGCATTTCTTTATTCATCGTTTCCAGGATGTAACTTCAACAACGTCCGCAGTTGCTGATGTTGCCGTCATGATGCAAAGCCGGCAAGCAAAGTGCATTGCTGACGTCATTCTACGACGCAAAGCTGGGGCAAAATGCGCAACACAACAGAACGATCTTATGTCGTGGAAACGATGAGTTGAAAACTGAATCAAATACTGTAAAGCAAGATAATTTCGCGGCTGGAAATGTTCGCGAATCAAGAATTATAGACATATTCACGGCAGGATATTTTCGCGAGTGTCTGCCATTTTTTCTATATTTATCACTTGCGTGTATCTATATTCGCGACAGGAAATTTTTGCGACTCATACACTCTCGCGAAATTCGCGAAAATTTCCTGCACGCGAAATTTTCCTGCTTTACAGTAGTCCTCAAAAAATTTATTATATAAAATTGGAGATGCACCTCCCCCTTGGTTCAACAGCAGTATATTCGTAGGATTGTCAAAACGTCTCGAACACTGTGATATATCAGTACGATTAATTATTTATTGGCAAATATCAGAACGGACTATAGTGGATTTGTATTGTCCCAAATTAATTATGTCTCAATTATTGTAACGAACCAATGTTTTATTAACGAACGTAAGACATGGTGGTTGAATCTTTATCAATCATTCATTTGACAGCTCGTGCCATGAAGGAACAGAAAAGTACGTTATGATCATGTTGTTGTCGTTGTTGTTGGATCCCCGTTGTTGTTGTATCATCGATGTCCGTCTCCTGAAGCTGTCAACCCTGTGTTTGTGGCGCCGTGTTGTCGAAAACAAAAAGGGATGCGATCCTCTCATCATTGAGTGCATCCTCTTAAGCGGGGTTCATTAGCACACGGATTTTGTCCGATTCAGGTCCGTAAAAAATCTATCAAATGGACTCCAGCGTTGTGATATCCGGAAAACTAGG
This sequence comes from Notospermus geniculatus, assembly GCA_002633025.1. Lineage (NCBI taxonomy): Eukaryota > Metazoa > Nemertea > Pilidiophora > Heteronemertea > Lineidae > Notospermus > Notospermus geniculatus. The sequence goes on along the minus strand of NMRB01001689.1, from coordinate 120,212 downwards.
GGCAAACGGACTGGAAACGGATCGGATCCGTGTGCCTATGAACCCTGCTTTATTCTCCTGGGCCCGGTTACACGAAACTCACGACAGCGCTATCTTGGTGTTAGCGCTAACTTGATGTTAAATGACGTAAAAGAACAGTGGATTTTTACGTCATCTAACATGAAGATAGTGCTAACACCAAGATAGGGCTGTCGTGAGTTTTGTGCAACCGGGCCCAGATAAAGATAAATATATTGGATGGAACTTTTCTGATGTTGGGTGGAACTTTTTCTACGTTGGACGGGCAGTAGTCAGAGTAGTGCAGTGGAAACATCATTGCCTGTCACCTCTGAGGTTCTGGGTTCAATCCCTGGTTGGATGTCGCCTACTCTACATGCAAAAGAGTGACTCTCTTTGACTTTAGGCCTTCTCCGGGCACTCTGGTTTCCTCCTGCGGAATATTGTCTGTGGAGTTTTGCACTCTGCTCTAGATTCAGTATCTATATGTTGGATAAATTTTGTTATTGTTTTCAGATTTGATTCGCTTTCACGAAGAGCAGACGATACAGATGTCGAAATCTCATCAACAGAAGATGGAGGAGTTGGAGGAGGAACACGCGCTGGAAACAAAACGATTCAAGGTAGGTTCGTCGCTGGTACCGGTAGAAGGAGCCGTGATGGTCGAGTGGTTATCACGTCCGCTTAGCAAGCGGCAGGTCCCGGGTTAGAATTACGTGCCATATGGTATTAATCCCTGGCTCTTCACATCCGTTGCGTGGGACAGTCGACTGTGGTGCCTTGTACCTTGTGTCTTTGCAAGGGCAAGTAAAAAACAAATAATAATAATAATAATATTTATTGTTTAAAGCCCATTACATCATAAAATGATCTCAATTGGCTGTACATATGAGTGTTAAGATAAATAGGATAAGATACATAGAGTAAAACATAAGATAATACAATGCATAGGATAATACATACATAAGACAATACATAAGAGAGTGCTTAAAACCATACAAAAAGCGGTCATGTGGAAAGCAAAACTTTGCGGAATAGATGCGTTTTTAGGTGTGATTTAAACACATCCAATGATGGCACGTTGCGAATAGTAGAGGGCAATGCATTCCAGAGACGAGGTGCCGCCACCGAGAACGCGCGGTTGCCGTAGAACTCTTGCCTATAGCGCGGCTCAATGAGCTGAAGTTCGGACGCAGAGCGTGTTGATCGTCCCGGCTGACGGCGAGAGATGAGATCGGATAGGTAAGATGGAGCCTGGTCATGCAACCCCATCCAAGTGAGGAACATGAGTAGCTTGAGATGGTCTCTTCCATACTTCAGGGCCAATAATGCTTTGGCTTCAGCCCTGATGGTAAATCTAACACAATACACTGTTGGTGACCTGGCCTGAGCTGCTCTTTGAGTATCCAGATTGGTCAGGCGAGACTGGCAAAGTTCAAAGTCACCTTCGTGTGAAGTGTTATCGCTGGACAGTTGAACTGACACGACTCAAGAAAGCATGGGTCACTGAAGTTTGTAACAGAGCATAAAAGCCTGGAACGTGACCTATAAAAATGTCTATAGATTAGGACCGAACCGATATTTATTGTCATTTAATTCAAGGGACGCAATAAATGTTTTGTTATTTTGATGATATTGTCGTTGTACGTCTGCTGTGAATGGCTTCCTTAGAAACCATAAACACGCTGGTTGACTTTAGTTGAATACGATCTGCTACTATTGGATTAGGCCTAGTGTCAACACAGACCTCATGGAGTGTGGGCCTACCTGTAGTTTGGACACCCCAGTTGTAGGACACTCCAAGATGTCATTCTCAATGAAATGATAAACATACTTCTTGGCTTTGAGCGCATTGGCTGCTACTGTAGGCCTAGAATGAACTGGCCCGCCAGGGTTGAGTTTGGGCCATACCTTTATTCCAGACACCTCTAATGTTCGGACACCCTGCCAGGCCCATTTTACGTGTCCCTTTCTTAGAAACTAAAGGCTGTCACCTTTGCCTACCATTGAAGTAGGCCTAGGCCTAGTACTTCTTAAATACATGTACTACCTTAAATTTGCATGACAAAAAACGTGCTAACACCGTGACTTGTGGTAAAAAAGTTGTTGAAGTATGTCCTAGTTTTTATTGTTGGTGGGCATGATTTCCGAACGGACTATAGCCGTATGTCAGACATGTCTATCATTTGACAGTAGTTTCAACCTTTAACTGTCGAGTAATTGAAACGAATCAAGGTTTATAGCGAGATTTCATACACTGGGATTTTATCATCTGTTAATCTATAATTCCTGTTTAATTGGTACAGGATTAATCTCGTAGTTCAGGGATTAAATTTTGAAGGTCGTTCATGGATTAAGTGGATTAAGATTTGGGAATACATGGTTTGAATTGATAACTTGATCTAGAATTACTTCGTGTTCACCACTGTTCCTCAATCTATGTCTTTCTGTGATTTTGTGATATCGGGTTGAAAATTAGGATTTTTGTCTGATCTGTGGGCTTCTCGTATCAAATTCTGGACTAATTTGGAATTCTCGAATCTTTCGAATTCTCGTCCTCTGATTGGTGTCACTGGGCATATTCTCTCACGTCCACTTAGCAAGCGGCAGGTCCCGGGTTCGAATCCAGCCTGGGCTGCATGGGATTAATCATCCCCGGCTCTTCAGTCCGTGGCATAGGACAGTAAGTCATGGTGCCTTGTACCTTGTCCCTTTGCAAGGGCAAGTGAAAGACGCCATCCAAGTGAGGAACATGAGTAGCTTGAGATAGCGTCTTCCATACTTACCAGGGCCAATAATGCTATGGCTTCAGCCCTGGCGGAAAATCAATTTTGTGACGAGCTTTGTGTAGCTTTTCAGCTTTTGATACAATTGCCGTTGGTATTGAAAGTGTGATCACGTTGTTTGCTAGCAAATTGTGACTCATTTGAAGTGAGTGAGTACCAGACCAATATCTGCTGGTTGGGCTAGCAGGATCATGGTTACACCTCGCTATGTATCTTAAAAATTTGATGAAAATTTCGCTGTGTGAAGCAGACGTTACCCAACTGAGAAATCCTGTGTCTGTCTGTGGTTTTGTGGTTCTGGGGTTGACCCAGCGGCATGTCAATCATCAATTAACTCTCAATTAGGCCCATTAGGCGCCACCAATACCGACCAATAACAGCCCATAAAAAATACAATGACTGATCAATTCTTTGCAACAATGTAACTGTCGGTTTGTTGCCCGGTCGTCACGGTAACATGAGTTGCAACCCATGTCAATTTCTTGACAAGGTATAATATTGCTTTATGATGCAATATTAATTTGACCAGGTACGTCTCGGTTGTGAATGGACCATTGATATGTTCAGTTGAAATCTTGGCTGGGATGTGCGTCTGCAGTGAAAGTCATATTGGTGTTGAATCTGGGCTGCAGAGGCAGTGAATGTGGTTTAAGAGAAAGGGCTATAGACGATTCCCAAATCTGCACACTTCCCCCGAAATTCTTGCCTTTGACTTCATTTAAGCCTACTCCCTCTGAACGTGAATTTGCACACTTGTGATGAAGGTTCTGATCTGTGATACCTCAGTGGTTGCCATGGTGATCTTGCTGTCGTGGAATTTACTTCTAGTTGCTGTGGCAACCAAGTTGAAATCAAATTTCAAGATCTTTTCGTTGGAATTCTAGCGTCAACTTAACTGGAATCCCAAAGGATGATTTAGATGGAAAATTAGGTCATCTTGTTTTGTAATATAAACTTTACAATGGAATACTGACTGTGCTCTGAACAAAAAGGGATTATTTATAGTTTACCATCATGGCACTAGAGGTCGCCCGTTACGCTGATCTCCGATTCACCATCGAGAACCGTATCCCAGAATACCTGGAGGATGTGGACAATGTGAGTAGTCAATGAGGGGATCGCCACTTCTCCACGGAAAGATGTCGCTGCGACCATATCGGGCCTTTTCATTGTCTTCAGAACGTCATCTCCGTGGCAATGTGAGGTGCGAGCATGAAGCCACAACGTCACGGCAGTGTGACGTTGACGTTCCGTACAACATCACAGTGGAAAAGTGGATACGGTTGCAGTGCCACCCCGATGATAGAAACAAAATGGCTACAATGTACCTCCCCATTGGGACGACGATCTTTGCAGATTGCCGTTGGTTGATGGATTCTAAATTTTCCCTGAATCTCTTTTTTAGGACAAAATTCGAGATCTGACGGAAGAACTTGAGGACGAAAAGAGAAAAAATGTGAGTATAAAGTTGATTCTATCACATGTTATCCAACGTAGCTTCTGATTGGCCAAATCATAATGGTGTCATGATCGAGGCATGTGGCACTCCTGAATGGTAAAATGTTGTGCCGTGCTTTTGTAGATACCTGTGTGAGAGGTTTGGTGTAGTCTCCAAAGGCAGCAAGCTCGATATGACCCCTGAGTACTGAGTGCACTAAGAACACCAAGTTTTACTCCACGACCTTGCAGTCTAGCAAAACCCAATAATAATCGTCAAATATGAAAGTAAACAGTTTGTTTACAGTCACTTTGTGGTTCTTTGTTTTACGTATTGGACTGTAGCAAATCTGTGATTTGACCAAATTAAACATTTTCAAGGTCGTCAGGAAAGTCCAGGACTTGTTTAAATGATTTTTGTTTGGTTAATAATTTGTGAACAACCGTGATGCTGGGTAGGTTGACAACTTCACTGTGAAATAGGTGCTTGGGTGGGATTCACTTCTATGGAGCCTGGATCTTGGCCTAGGCACTGGTAGGGCTGTAGACCCCTTTTGAAAGTCAGTTTTGAGGACAAAATGTACAGTCAGTGCACGACGATGGACATAACAATTGTGTACGTTTTTACCCTGGGCGTGACTTTCAAAAGGGGTCTAATCACACAAAGTTCACACACCACAGTTGGAGACTGAGAGCCAGTTTGCAAACTGGACCATATCGGAGTCACTATTCTGATTGGTTTGATTGACAGCTCGTTGATCATTTTGATTGACAGGTGGACCAACAACTCCAGATGGAGGAGATGAAGACAGCAGTATGTAATCATTTCTTGTGTAGAGTGCTTTGGTTTTAAGTTTTCTTTCCTTCAGTTCTTTTTTTCTTTCAGGTTTTATTTCTTTCTCTCAATCATTGCTGAGTTTTCTTTGTGATGGTTTCCTCCACAATTCTCCTCCCTCCCTCTCTCAATCATTTTTCTCCATGATGGATTCCTCCGCATATCCTGCTCTCTCACTCCGATCATCGTTCAAACACCTCCCCTTCAGTGGGGAACCCGCACAACTTTTTATCCCAACAGGTGGCGCTGTGAGCGGTTGTACCGAACACGTCAAAAACAGAGCAAAGCGACGCAATGACGTCGCGTCACGACGTCCTTGACGCAGCGCAACACGGATGAGACGTCAAAAAAGATACAACCGTTCACAGTCATGCCTCCTAGTGGCGGTAGTTCTGCTAAATTATAGCTGTAATGTACTTCCACCTGTTCCAAAACCCACTGAAAGGCTATTCTCTCCTCGCTACCCACATCTGATGACACAATCATTCTAGCCTCACGAAATTGTCTCTCTTGTACATTACTCAGGCACGGATCCAAGGGGGGTGCACTCGCCGCACACACACCCTTTCAGCCAAAAAATCTGTAAAATCGACCGTGAAATTCTGAAAGTTGGAGCAAATTTTGCAGATTTCAATGTTTCTAGCATAGTGCGCCCCCTCTTTCCCAAAATCCTGGATCCGTCCCTGTTACTATACGGTTATTGATGATGATTTGTAAATGAAGATCACCCATGTCACTTTCAGCTTCACGTTCGAGGCCAGCAACTGACTGAATATCTTCAGGCAAAATTCAAAGTTAAATCTCCGAGTAGAGGTGTATGTCTTGTTAGGAATTTCAGCATGCTAACATTGATGAAGGTGTCGGGTTAATCTGGTCCATTTTGGGTTAACATATCCAACGCATTTTGATTAACATGTCCGCCACATTAGGGTTAAAACACGTCTGCCATTTGGGTTAACATATCGAGCATTTTTCATTAACATTTCCATCGTATTATGGTTAACATATCCACCACAATAGGGTTACCATATCCACCACATTAGGGTTAACATACTCTGCCATATTAGGGTTAATCTATCCACCCAATTATGGTTAACATGTCCACCATTTGGTCAACATATCCACCAGATTCTGGTTAACATGACCGTCATATTAGGGTTAACATGTCCACCAAATTTCGGTTGTCATATCCACCACATTTGGTTAATAGAGAGCTTCTGCACCCGCCCGGTTAGGCCATACGACTACATTTATCTATTGTTTGGGTGCACTCACACAATAGATAAACGTCGTCGTAGAGCCTAACCGGGCGCTTGCAGAAGCTCTCTAATGAGGTTAACATTTCCACCACATTTAGGTTAACAGATCCGCCACGTTTGAGTCAAACAGGTTAACATAACCCTAATCATACTTGCTTCCACTTTTTCAGTCCACGAATGTCTCAGAGACAAAACCAGTACCAGAACCAGTAAGTATGCAGAAATTTTTTGCTGCAGTTTGACCGTACTGATATGAACCTAATAGCTAGCTGCCTTTGCCTTTGGGTCGATTTAAAATCTCGAGACTGTGTCTGCCAATCAGTTTGCGATGATTGACAATCAATTAAACAGAGACCTCTATAGTCAAAAAACTACACTAACTTCCTTCTTAAGCTGGTTCTGTGTTTGTTTTTTGTCAGCAGCCAACTAAACACAAACCTAAAACCAAACCGCCTAAAACTGGACGTAATATCCCAAAGTTTAAGATGAGGGTAGGTCGTTGATGTTGTAAAATGTCAGAGGTGATTTGGGGAGAATTTATTTCAAGTATTTGATTTTGTGCGTATATTTTTTAGTTACATGTACTTTTTATGAAACGTTGTAAAATTTTCTTTTGATACAGTTATGTTGTAGTTTAGGCCTTTTAGATGATGTTTCGTGTATGTAAACTTCCCCTATGGAGTGCTGCCATCTGCAGCCTGTATTTAAAAGTACATGATCCGGCCTGGGCCGTATGGGATAAATCATCCCTGGCTTATCAGTCTGTCACATTGTACAGTAAGCCGTGGTGCCTTGTACCTTGTACCTTTACAGGGGCAAGTAAAAGACCCCATCCAAGTGAGGAACATGAGTAGCTTGAGATGACCTCTTCCGTGCTTACTAGGGCCAATAATGCTATGGCTTCGGCCCTGATGGAAAGATCTAATGTACGGTAATACAATACAATGTCTTGTTTGTAGGATGCCCGACCGAACACCAAAGATTCTAAGTCCAAAACAAAAGGAAAGGAGGCGCCACAAGTCGAGATAGAGGAAGAACCACAAGAAGAGAAGAGTCGATCGCCGAGTCACAAGTCGTTAGGAAACGTCAAAGAGGAAGGCGAGGTCTTGCATTTTGATTTTAGTTATGACTTGGACGCAGAGGAGATGTGGGCTGACGTCCCGGCGAATCATGTCGTGGGGCGGTTTGCGCAGTATCGCGAGTTGGTGAGTGCTAATATTGAATAACAAATTTGTCCGACACTCGTCTCCGCTAGTTTTTGAATTTTCAGGGTCTGCGCATATGTGACCCGTCACAGCAAAACCCGTCTTAAGTCGCACAAGATATGAACCAGGATGAACCAAAATAACTCCAGGAGATAAAGAAAGAAATGTAATCACTCAGCTTTTACAAAAGGCAGATGATAAGCCTAGGCCTACTGAAATTGACAAAACGTTGGTCTCAACCTGCAACTTAAAAGCGACTTAGCACAGGTTTTGTGGTGACGAGCCTACACCCTGATAATGCAATAATTAGAGCTTGTCTCTCAATTATTTTTTCAATAAGACTAAATACCATCTTTCTCATTCTATTTTAAGGCGCGTACGAGGATATCGGAGCTTGAGGAACAGCTTAACGACACGGTACAAAAAACACAACGGAAGGTCAACACTCTGAAGGGACAGTTCCAGGAACATAAATTAAAGTGGGAATCGGTAAGTTTTTGTTAAATTTGCCGAAAATTTAGGTTGTTGGCTGGAGCAGTGGAAACATCTCTGCCGTGCCTAGCTACCACCAATGAAATTGCGGGTTTGATTCCTGGTCGCCGAGCTGGTGGTTTTGTGTAGACAAGAAATAATTTCTGTTCAACAAAAATTATTCTCCAGGGTTGCTAACATTGTTTGTTGGTTTTCCTGTGAAACACTTTCAGTTCCTTTTCTCCCCATTTCAGGAACGTAACGTCCTAATCGAGCAGATCGAACAATCGCAGACACTGCAGACCGTTGCTGAAAAAGAGGCTGACGTCGTCATGGCGCAACTCGAAGACTTCATTAATGAGCAAGAGGCCCTGGTAAGTTACCACCCCTGTTAAATTACAATGGATCTGTCCTGAAGAACTAATGGGTCGGTCTATTGTTGATTCAGGGGGTGCAGGGTGGCTGCACCCTTATGTGACTAACAAGAGGGGCTACTGGTCGTAGTATGTAGTTCTACCCATTGGATCCGGCAAGATTTGATGTCGGCATGGTAACTGATCACATAGCACTTGGTTGCCTGGCAACAGGGTCTGTATTTTCATTCTCCATGGTAACGGTTTCTAACTCTCCCAACAGGAGACCGCTGAGGAAGAAAAACACAAAAGTCGTGCGAGTGCAACGCCGGCGCCACCTGACACAGTGACGCCAGAGGTCGGCGAGAAACCCAATAATTTGCAAGAGACGGGAGAAAGTGAAAATGAGGTGGATTTGATGGGGCAGACGGATGATGCAAAGGTCAGTTAGGTTTGTTTTATACTAGTGATCCACTTTGTAAAATTACAGAAGTTTTCGTTGCTCACACCGGTACAACATCTGTGGCAGTTGCCGGTCCATGGCACACTTCACCGCTCAATGGGAGGCTTTCCTGCCGTCAGAGGCCGCCTCTTAGCGGTCCTAGAATGTCACATATTTGTCTTATATGACTTGTTTGTCCAAATATCAACACACTACTTCACACTACAAACATAAATCTGCACTCAATCACCTTAAGTTTCAGTTTGAACACATGACTTCCATAAAGCCAGATGATCGAGTCTTATTTCTAAACAGACCCAGAATCAACTGAAACTTTTCTTCCTTTCCAGGTCAAAGATCAAACCACAAGGCTTCGAGAAAAAGAAGACGATGAGGTGATTATTGTCCCTTTAAGTTCTCCCCTGGTGGTAGTTTTAATCTCGTCTCTTCCCATAAGATCACATCTTGGTGAACCTCTGCGTATCCATGGCAACTGCTAATTCTGATTATAATGCTTGAAACTGCAGTAGACGGCGCTACTAACAATCAGTATGGAGCTAGTTTAGCATTCTACAGGCAGATTTTTGCTTCATATTTAAGTAGTCTCTATTTCCTCCCTTTATGCCTATACATTTGCATATCAATTGCCTAAAGATTTGCAGCATATTAATCACCTCATTTGCATATGTCACGACCTCATTTGCATGAAATCTAATTTGCATGCCATTTAGCCATTCACCATTCTCTATGTCTCCACCGTACCTCATTAGCATATTCAAAACCTTATTTGCATATTAAGTAGCTCATTTGCATACATCTGCTTTGCATGTGTTGATTCTATGAAGCAATGGGGAAACATGAGGGGTCGAAATTTGAGCTCTCTGCGCCGAAAGGTCGGCTTCAAGGACAGCGACACGATACCTGAGGACGAGGTTGAAAAACTTGACGAATATGATGAAATTTCTGACTGTAACTCAGATAAATCCATCGCACAAGAAACACTCAGGAATATCCAAAATATGATGCAGGAAGACAGGTTAACTTCCGACCAAAAGGTGGCGCTGGAAATGATCCGCAGTTCTTTCAAGATGGCTGAAGCTGCTGACGATTTGACCAACGAGCAGTTGCGACGAACGTTGAACATCTACTCCCTGGCGACGCAGATATCACTGGAGACAATTCTGATTGGTTTAAATCCATCGAGTGTATTCGCTTCATTGGCACATTTTGGATCGCGCTACACCAAACAGCAGGATACAGAGAAGGTGGCGGCCATGTTGATCTGGCCGGATGGAAAATTACCACCAATAGATGGCGCTGATGAGGAGCTAGCTGACCTGTTTGATGATGAACTGATGGTGATTCTACCGATGACAAGGTTGAACGTCACGTCACCAAATTTCCCGAATATTATTCGTCCAGAAATAGGGGTGAGGATGGATCTTTCATCAGAGTGAATTTAAATCTAACAAACATGGATTTTGTGTTTTTCTGACGTTTTTTTGTGCTCAAACTTTCATTCAAGTTTCATATAATTTCTTTGCACATGTTTTGTTGTTTTTACTGTGATCATTTCTCGTGCCAGTGACTATTATAACCCTTTCTGTGCCGACTCACGACTTCAGACATGTAGGCCTAAATCATCATGTTTTATGAAACATCAAATTTAAAATCCCTCCTGTAGTTTATGCAACACAATACACATGAACACTGCTTTTAAAACCATACACTAGGCTTTAAACTGCGGTCTGGCCTAACATGCCTGTAATAAAACCGTTAAAGATTACATAGAATTATAACACGGGCTCTAATTATTGTAATGTGCCCAGTCAAATCCATGTATGTTGTAGGCTCAGGGCCTGTGGTATAAACTCGCAGAGATGTACACATGTTGGATACTGTGAGCAACTTACAGGATAAATTATAATTAACATTATTAATTAGTGACTGATTATGTTGATTATCGTCTAAATATTTTGGGAGATAATGTCTGCTACGATACAGTTGCACTCTCCAGTGCGTCAGATGGGGAGCAGGGTAAGTTTTAACAAAAATTTCAGCTGGAATTGTTGCTAGTTATTGGAAAGCTCTCAGTGAGTACTTTTCAGTGAATACATATGTAACAGAGTTTGAACTACATGCACTTGGCATTCTTTACTAAATATTCTCATTTTCTGCATTTTTCTCCACTTGACGTTGTCCATCCTCATCTTCATTTATTTCCATCATTTCTTCATTTTATTTTCTTCTAAAACATTTCTTTCCCTATTTCAGATTTCTCTCAATACTAACACCAGCTATTTCCTCTCTCTTTCCCTGATTTAACCCCTAATTAGACAGCAGTGGATATGAGTATGCCAGCTCAGTGGAGGGCACAGGAGCCTCTTGTTCAAAAGAATCCCAACACAGTTTTGAATGACTCTATCTCAGTTTCCACACCATTTCGATGTGAAATTGGGGAAAAATTGGGGAAATATTTCAAATGGCAAAATTTTACAATTTTAGAGGAAGTTGTACCCAACACCAGCCAGCCCGGAAAAACCGCCAAATCAACCTGGTTCCCAGGTTGCAAACGCCTCAGATGCTAGCATCAACATTGTGACATCGGCAAAACGTCTGCTTGACGTGGAAAGCCCTTTGTATTATTCTTATCTCAAAGATGGCGCCACTGTAAACTGGGTGGATAACCCGTCGGAACAATATTTGGACATCGCGCCGTTTCATCGGAGCCATCGTCTGCTTATTATTGGTGAAAACTGGGAAAATGCTAAAAAGCGGAATCAAGCGAAAATTAAGAAATTGTGTGAGATGCGGGAAAGGGCGGCTATTTTGACGCGGGAAAGATTCAACCGTGCTGTGTCTGGGGAGCATGCATTGGAGTCTGGGAGGGAGCATACATTGGAGTCTGGGATCGGGAGGGAGCATACGTTAGAATCGTCTGCTTTGGATGAGGATCGAGTTGTAAGTTAAACTGGTTCCCTGTCCCACCAGTGTGATTGAGCATCTGTGTTGTGCATGATTGTGCGATCGTCCGAAAAGCAGCCGATGAAAAAACATGTTGATGTGGTTGCTGTCATCCAACAAAAGAATTCAATGGACACGGATGGTTCTTGGTCAGAAAATTATCAAAATCTTCTGATTTCATTTCTCCTATCATCGGGTTTACGGTAGTTCTTCCTGAATCTTACTGCTTCAGTCTCTCGCTTCTAATTACTAACTTATTAACAGTCTAATCATCAAAATACCTTAACGAAGTATTATTAACCCGTTAACTGTGTAATTAACTTTTGAAAAAAAATTTATTTCTTAGAAAAAAATTGCCAAAAAAAGGATTTGACACATAAGGTTCACAACGTGATATAACGTCCTACGCAATGTGAAGCGCCATTTCCTTGCAGGGCGTTCGTACTATTACGTCCTACACAAGCTGAGATCCTCGGGTGTTTTCGGGGGTTGCCAGGATTTTGTGATGACGTAATATGACGTCCTACCCAGTTAATGGGTTAATAAGATGATCCTTGACAGAGTGGTGCAGTAGATAAATCATCTCCTGTCATCTTGGAGGTTCCGAGTCCGATCTCAAGCCACGCCCACACTTCATGTTGTAGTTTTAAAGCGGACTATTCGTGCTGAGTCAAAGATTCCACAGAACCGTTTCCAGAGCGGCCGCCGCAATGCATTTACCAGTTGTTACGAATAAAATGGGTCGTTTTATTATTTTTGGTTCACTTTGGAGAGATGCGAACAATCTGCTTTAACCTGAATCTTCCTGCATCCAAATAATCTCAACACATAGGCCTAGTATTTTGGAGTGAAATTTTCAAAACAGATAAGATTGTGTAAACTTCAACTCTGTCGCACATTTTCAGGGCAAACATGGCGAGATGACGCCGTCAAGCAGGGAGACGATTCGAAGTAAATACCGTGACGCGCTGGAAGAGGCGAGATCTGTCATCTCTGAGAGGCGAGCGAAATCCCCGGCGCTGTCCGTCAAATCGATGAAGTCAAGTTTAGACGAGATGGAATTGGATGAACACGGTGACATGCCGTTCCCAGAGGATAAGACATTCACCGACGCCGGGACGTCACCGATGACAGGGAAGGAGAGTGGGACACCTGGTGGCAGGTAATGGACTAATTTAGTATGCTCTGTAGACTCAAAGTTAACATTCTTTGGTAGTATGGTGAAAATCACTTTCTAATGAATACCTACACATGTATGTGGAAGGCTTTTTGTAACACCTGAAACCCTGTCTTTACGATTTTGTGATTTGTGATTGAAATTAACCCGACACTCACCTAACTCACTTTGTTAACCCTCAGCTACCCACGACCCCTCTCACTCCAATCCCATAGCGCACTATCCGCCGACCTGGTGGCCAATGAAATCACACGAACGGAGTCAGCACTAACCAATAAGAACACACAATCTCACATGTTCCGTACCTCACCGTCGAATTACCACACCACGACGTTTGCAAGTAGTCCCGATTACGATCGGGGAAAGACGCCAAATCTGGACAGATATGCACCGGACGACGAAGGGTAAATATTTGGCGGGAATTTCATTCTAAAACTGCACAGGACAACTTAGACTGAGAGTTTTCTTGGGCAAGTTCTCAGTGGGCAGTTCACCATTGTTGGTACAACCAATCACAGCGCCGCCTAGTGGGGGAATGTGCAGGCTCCCCGTGTTAACCGTTGTCTACCAAAGCCAGTTGAATTCATTTTATTTTTAACATCTTTGTTTATTCAGCCATGTTGAGAGTGATGTTGACATAACTGACTGGTAACTTAAATATGTTGTCATCATGTGTAGACTCGTTTTGTCCGAGACCATTCTTTTGGGATGTGCTTTTCATGAATGTCATTTTCGTCATGTGTAGACTCGTTTTGTCCGAGACCATTCTTTTGGGATGTGCTTTTCATGAATGTCATTTTCGATTGCTGCATGGTTACCTTGCTTCTCTTGGTCCCTCCATGTCTCTAACATCCTGCTCTGGCATTGTCATGGTAACGGTGTGTAACTATGGTAACAGATGCCTTTCTTGGTAACAGTAGTCATGGTAGTGTCTTTCTTGTGACTTAAGGTGAAACAGACTTTAACTACAAGTCGACTCACAAGTGGCAGTCGGCATTTCAATTTGGACTTAGATTCGTGTTGAGTGTCGTCAAGTATCCCAGAATCCCTTGCTGCACGGAACCTTAACAAATCCGGCACTTTAAGTCCCTTGAACCTTTGCATGACGTCACCTTAACTTGCACCTAAAACCCCTGTGTATTGAATTTTATGATATTTTCAAAGTGTTAGGAGAATGCATGTAGAGGTCTCATAGCCTCTTGAAGGTCCCCAAAATGCTTGCCTGATACATACTTCAAAGAATCAAGCCCTAGTTTTCAGCACGGAGCTCTAATGTATTCAGATAGAGGGTCGTACATTTTACACTACACTAGCGTCGGTGGACGTAAGCCCTTTATGAATTGGAATACAGTGTGTGGTTTTAAAATGTTACAAGTAAGTTATTTCTCACTGCATCACAGAGGCCTACCAACTTTCAACTTCTGACAGTCATCATAAATGTTCACAACTTTTCTCTACTCTCTCAGGAAATCGTTATCCCTGGCAGAACACCCAGTTGTTCAAGAATACCTCAAGACGTACGATACCGTGATGGCGTTTAAAGATACGCTCGGAAAAATACTGGCAGAGAGAGGTAATTGAATCTGTCATGTCCGTTGAGTGTAAACGGAGTGATACTAGAGCATAATGTTCACAGGTGCTTGTCGGTCAGATACCATTCAATTTGATATCTGTCTAAACAGTAAAAACAATATTGAGTTCAGAATGTGAGGCAGTGTAGAAAACCCGTCAGATGTCGCGTTTGAGGAAAGGGTTAATGGCCTCGGTGAACCCGCACATTTCAATAGCTGAAATGTACTATGTAACAGGTAAACAGTAGCAGATCAATGCACAGGCAATCTGACAGCCCTTGTTGATCATTCAGCGACATCCGACAGGTTTTCCTAGACACCCGAACAATTCATGTCAATCTGCCTCCTTTTCAGAAATGACCTCCGCCAGCCAAGTCCTGACCGAGATGGAACCGTACGCTTTCAACATGGCGGACAAAGTCCAACCGCAGGTTGAGGACATGACGAGGAATGTCGTACAACTGTTTGAAGACGTCTTGCATCTTTTGTCGGGAATCATTCTCAGCAAGGGGGTAAGGGTCATCCAGGGGGTAAGGGTCATCCAGTGATTTGTGTTCTGCAGTACTGCAACAAGGGGGTAAGGGTAAATGCTTTTGAGTTTTGTGATCGCTGGAAGGGGTGAGGGTCAATTTCGCACTGTGCTCAGAGGAAAAGGTCATTCCATTTTTCCATCAGGGCGGGAGCCAAAGCATTATTGGCTGTGGTAAGTGTGGAAGAGGCCATCTCAAGCTACTCATGTTCCTCACTTGGATGGGGTCTTTTACTTGCCCTTGCAAAGGAACAAGGTACAAAGCACCATGGCTTACTGTCTCATCAACAGACGTGAAGAGCCAGGCTTGGTTCGAATCAGGACCTGTTGTTTTACTGTCTATCGTGTACTGTGTAAAAAATCACTCGGCAATAAATTCATTCACGTTGTCAGAATATTGTGCTAAACTTGTGATTTTGTTTCCAGCCTCACTCAGTAGATGGCGACTTTGAACGTTCCTTCCTCACCAAGACGGAGACGGCAGCGTCATTATCAAGAGTTTCACGCCGATCTGGCGACAGCATCCAGCACGCCAAGACATCCGCCCAGATAAAGGATCTGCAGGAACAGTTAATGAAGCTGTAAGTATCGGACATCTTTTCATGTCTTGTGGTTTGTTTTGAAAAATATTTGAAGAAAGGTTGTTCCTATCAACCATCTGAAGAATGTTTCTTCAAATTTTTTCCAATTCATTGCCAGGACTTCCAATAAACTTGGGGGGGGGGGGGGGGNGGGTAGATGAGTTCAGGCCTGTTTCTGCTGTAACTGTTTCTGCTGCATTGGCATTTCAGTTTTTGTAAGATTTTGAGTCTTTCAGGACGTTTAGCAAAATATCTGGCATGTGTTATGATGTTTTGAAGTGTGATATCATGTGTTTAGAGTTTAGTGTTTTAATGTGTTTAAAAAATTTTTGTTTCATTTATAGGGAGACATTGATGAACTCACAAAAACTAGATTATGAAGAAAAACTGAAGTAAGTAAGAGGTACAGGTTTAATTGCGTTTATCATAATTTATTCTTCATTGTCATAATTTATTCTTAATTATCATAATTCATTCTTGACAGCCACAACACTGTCGTGATGATGGAGATGCAAGACACAATAAACGGACTCCGCCGTGAAATCTCAAACATTGGCGCTCAGTCGCGAACACCGTCCACGGCGCCGGTTCAGCCGGTTGGATCGCCTATAATGTTCACGAGGCTTGACTCGGAGAGGAACGGGAAGACGATGAAGAAAGCTGTGATGACGGGGAAACTGGACACAAAAAAATATCAGGTGGGTGGACTGTTTTCGCCTTTCAGTAGCCTAATAATGATATGTGACCCGATCTAGCAAAAAGTAGCTCTTGGGACTTGGTGCAAGTGATCATCACTAGTCATCAGTTTACTCATCTATTATGACTGCTGTCCACTACTTTTGTCAACCTGCAGAGACGTACATTTCAGCTAGAGACGATTCTTGAATTTGCCGATCTGTGCACTTTTGCCAAAATCTCAACCAGAACCTCGATCTAAAAGCGGCTGACGTGATGCCATCCATGATTCAGCTCTGGTTGAGTCTGACGCAACGTCATCGAAGTCACTGCCGTGGGTTGTCAGCGTCACATCATTCAGTTTCAGACCGAGGTTGTGGTTGAGATTTCATAGGAAGTGTGCAGATCTTTGTTGTTTACCGGTACATCAATTTGAGACGGTCTATTGTGTTGTAAGAATGTCAATCATTCTTAACTTTATAACTCTAAATTTCAGGCCGCTGTTGAGAAAATGGATGACTATGTGAACATTCCCGCCCAACGTCTGGCTCACCTCGTACGGAAATACACTCACCATTGTCAGATGAAAGCTATCGAGGAAAATGTCCGCCTGAGTCGAAGTCTGAATGACGAGGTCTTCCACATTTTAGACAAAATGGAATCGCTACAAAATCGTCGAGCTCAGCGTTGGGCGGAAAAGATGGACACCATGGGAGCGGATCGTTTACGTCTGGCACAGCTACTGATGGAAGTGTTAGATGATATTGAACTAGAGTCAGGAATATTTTTGATAAAACCAATGTATTCTTACAAAGGAAGGTGAGTAACATCCTGGATTTTGATACAACTTAGTTTTTGACGTGATGTTTCCATGGAAACCAAGAATAACTTAGCAACCGTTTCTGTTTTCAGGGAGTATCTGAACTTGTATGCAAACAGACAATCTCGGGCTCATACTCAGAAATTCCGGACAGCGAGTCCGCTCCCGGCACGGACGAACACCTCTAGTCGTGCTCTGGGCCTCGCACCAGCTCCAACGCCGGCGTCTCAACTCAAGAAGGACCGTGAGACAGAGGCTGTTATAATGGAGACGATGATGAAAACTTACCAGGAGGATGGGATATCCGGGGCGTCCGTCAGCTGGATGGGCGAGAAGACAGGCGGAGTGTGGAATGTGAGTCATACAATGATTAAAACTTTTTCAATGTGTGAGGCGGTCTAGATCGAAAACCTGTCGGACGTCGCGTTTGAGGAAAGTGTTAATGGCCATGGTGAATCCGCCCATTTCAATAGCTGAAATGTAGGCCTACTTTGTAAGAGGTAAACAGTAGCAGATCAATGCACAGGTAGGCCTAATCTGACCGCCCTTGTTGATCATTCAGCGACTTCCTCTTGGTTCAGTATCTTAAATCTCCCTCATTCTAGGCGTCTCACTCCCAGCCGAAGGCTCTGACCGAAGAAAACCTCATCTTCCAATCCGCCATCTTGAATACGCCGCGAATCCTAGAGCTGGATGTAAACCGAATGATGATTGGTCAAAATCAGATCAGGTGAGTTGGTAACCATGAAAAATTTAGTACATCAAGTTAAAGGAGCTGGACGTCCAAGTTGTAAACACGATATTCACTAGTCTCGGTCACCCAGCCGCTCGGTCACCCAGCCGAATGTGAGGATCGAACGTTTGTGTCGCATTACTTGCGGAACGAAACGGTTGGCTGCGCGAGACTAGATATTCACTTCAGTACATATCACCAATAGTAGGTGGCAGCACAGCGTGGATAGAGAACCAGTGAGTGGTTGAGTGAGTTGCATTGGACCGGGCACCAGTCTAACGATCACGGGGCGCTAACTGGTGCTGCCACCTTCACGAAGAAATAAAACTAGTTTGCCGACCACTGTTTGTAAACAAACTAGTTTGTTTACAACTTGGACGTCGAACTCCTTTAATAGTACATCATTTCAGAACATTACTGGTATCTGTAATCAATTTTTCCATCAGGGCGGGAGCCAAAGTAGGCCTATTATTGTCCCTGGTAGGTATGGAAGAGGCCATCTCAAGCGCAAGCTACTCATGTTCCTCTGACACTTGGATGGATGTTAATGTTGTTTAGACCATCAGCCCATGACATGTGTTGTGTACAGTTAGACCAACCACCCATGATCTGGGCAGGAACAGGAAGTGAGTTTTGGAGGGAATTAGTAGACATGTGGTGCAAGTAATCTGGTAATGGAGTCTAGCTAGACATGCTAGAGGCATGTGCGCATGTGAAGAAATGAGAAGGATATCACTAGCAGGTACGGTAATCTGGGCTTTAATATGAAGTCTTTTACTTGTCCTTGCAAAGGGACAAGGTACAAGGCACCATGGCTTAATAGCTATATCTCATATGACGGATTGGATATGATGGCTTGGCCTGGAAGCTGGATTTAGAGTTAGGAGTGTCAGCCATGTTTGCTGTTCCACTTCCAGCTAGCCTAGTGCAACAGATTTTTGCTTTTAAGGCATGCAACAGGAGCAGAAAACTTTGTGAGGACCCCTGCTTACAGTGGTGAGCCAATAGAAAGACATAGGGGCCTAGGCCTAGGCCTATATGTGACTGACTCAGGTGCAGTTTGATGACCTTGTGTACTCAGAGTTAACTAACTGTTAGCATGGTTAGGCTAACTATTTAGTTAACTAAAGAGTTAACTAATAGTTAGCCTGAAGTCCGAGTTAGGGGTTCAAGTTAACTATTTTTTCAGGGTTACCCTTGGATTATCTTGGTGTTAACTATAAGATTTGACCTCACCCAGTGAGCCGTAGTTTTTAGATCTTCTAAGTTTTCTAGACAACCAATCCTAGGATTTTGACGGCAAGGGATCAAACTTGAAGGACTTTCTTTTCGTTGCAGTGCAAAAATGCGTGGAAGTCTTGGTGACGATCGCCTCATGAACGCTGCACAGACAAATCTCAGAAACTACGTCACGGTAACACGACCAACGCACACGACTGGATCAAAAAAGGACCGGCCAAAATCTGGTAGTACCGCAGTGCCCCCTACGACTCCTTATCAGGGCGGCTTGGAGAAGGGTTCAGGGGATGGACACAAGGTGGCCCTTAGGAGAGATACACCCCCTCTGCCACCGATAAGTCCGACGGGGGTGAAGGAAAGGACCTCCACAAAAGGTGAGAGCTTGGGTGATATCTTCAACAGTCTCAGATGCCAGATTTGTTGTGACCGTGAGTTTGTCTACAGAGTAAACAATGAGGGGGTCGCCACTTCTCCACGGAAAGATGTCGCTGCGACCAAATCAGGCCTCTTCATTGTCTTCAGGACGTCATCTCTGTGGCAATGTGCGGTGCGAGCATGAAGCCACAACGTCACGGCAGTGTGACGTTGACGTTCTGTACAACGTCACAGTGGAAAAGTGGATACGGTCGCAGCGCCATCAAATGGTAGAAAAAATTAGGCGACCTCCTCATTGTATTGAGTTAGATTTTTCCATCAGAACTAAAGCCGTTATTGGCCCTGGTAAGTATGGAAGAGGCCGTCTCAAGCTACTCATGTTCCTCACTTTGATGGAGTCTTTTACTTGCCCTTGTAAAGGCACAAGGTACAAGGCACCACGGCTTACTGCCCCATGTGACGACAGACTGTAAATAATGCTGTTGGCACTCTCGGTTCAATCCAAATGTTCTTAAAAAATACTTTGCCAAAATTACCTCATGTGAGATTAGAGACTTTCAGAGACAGTTTTTCAGATATTTCCCCTTCTTCGTTCCAGTTTTCGTCTTCTAAATCAATGTTAATGTAACTATGAGTTTTCTCTCTGCATGATGTTCCTGCATCACTGTGTTTTTCCATGATTTAATTCCCGACACAACCAGATTGTAAAGCATCCCACTCCCACTGTACGGCGTTGTTCACCATTTTTCTTTGAGAACTGTTCCCACCAAATTATTTACTTCAATTCTTGTTTATTTTTCAGTCAAATTTGAGCAGCCCCCACCCCAAGCTTCCATCCCCGCTGAATAGCTACCGTACCTCCAAATCTAGGCCCATCGGCATAGATTTTAGAAAAACCCATCCTGCCAGCAAGATTGAACCTCACCAACAGGATATCGCTGGGAATCAAGAGTTACATTTTCAAATTGTTTTTTCGATATCCTGGTGGTGAGGTTGAAGTCAATCCTCAAATCTATTGCCTCAGAGTTCCCCCACTACAACCGCCTCACCTGTAAAGCCCTATTTCCACTACAGTGGTTTCCACCGCAGTTTGCAGCGTGTGGTGCAACTTACACAGGATTTTGGATAATCCTTCGATGGTTTAACAACACACGGCCTGTTGATTATCCCAGTGCCTGTGAAAACCACTCCGCTCACTGCAAACTGCAGTGGAAATCACAGTAGTGGAAACCACTGTAGTGGAAATCACTGTAGTGGAAACCACTGTAGTGGAAACCACTGTAGTGGAAACCACTGTAGTGGAAACCACTGTAGTGGAAACCACTGCAGTGGAAATCACTGCAGTGGAAACCACTGTAGTGGAAATCACTATAGTGGAAACCATGCTTAATTCACCTGCTTGCGTTCATTCCTAGCTTACTCCCTTCCACCTTTTATACAAACCCATTCCTCCGCTTGGTCTAATTTTAGATGAAACCAGCCAACCCAGTAGTCCACCCAAGAGTCCGCCCGGTTCCTCTCTTAGAGACACCCCACCCCAGCTTATGGAAATAACAATAGAAGCGGATATTGCACCAACTGTCGCTATGGAAACTGTGAAGGAGAATATTGCGAGTCTCAATCCGATGGAGATGACGTATAGTCATGTGACCAAGGTGATAACGAGGTCGTCGTCACGTCAGAGTGAGAATACGTTAGAAATTGAGGACTCGGATTATTACGGCGATGGCGATGACGATTAGGCCACGGCAGGGAGCATCGAAAGTGTGGAATCGGGCAAGATTTTATTTTATGAAATCAAGTTGGTTAATAATCAGGGGAGAGGAACTTGTCCTCACTGGACAAGTGTGAACTGTCCTCACAAGTGTGAACTGTCCTGACTGTGAGGTTGTTTAGTTGTGCCCAGTTCAGGCTTGTTGCCATCTTTTGACCAATCAGGTACCTCTTTAACTTATCTGCCACCAGCTCTGAGCAGATAAATACCTTCTGACAAGTTTCTGATGGCTGGGGTAAAAAAACGGGAAAACAATTTGAAGAAATATTCTTCAGATGGTTGATAGGAACAACCTTTCTTCAAATATTTTTCAATCAGTACCATAGGATGTGAGAAAACTTTGACAGAAGATGTCATCTGCTGGACTCTGGGGGCAGATGTGTTAAGGGCTGTGTTCTCAAAGTCTCGGCACATTGTGCAAAAATGTGATCAGTTGTTGTAGATTTATGATTATGTTGTAAATATTTTTGTACATTTTATTTACAGAGTTGTCCGTCCGTTTGAAAACATTCGATCACATCGTTTATGATTGTATTTGTGTAAATCGTCCAACTGAAATTTGTAGAGCAGTGTGATACTCTTTTTAGCTCACCGGTGTGAGCTATTACAATGGTGTAGCATCCGTCGTCGTCGTCGTTGTCCGTTAGCAGGGCATGTTTCGTAACCGCTGGAGCTATTGATCTGAAACTTGCAACATACATACCCCTAGGTCAGATGACCCACGACACCAAGGTTCGGTCCAATTCGACTTTCAGTTTGGCCACCAGGTGGCAGAAACCAAAAAGACAAAAAGTGCAATCTCAGTCCTTGCATTAGGTTTCACAAGTTTGGCACTATGACCCCGAGTTCACCTGTCCTGGTTGGGTAGAAATAGCTCATCACATTTACCACGACAGATGCCATTAAGGTATTTGTATACCTGGGCCCGGTTGCACGAAACCCACGACAGCGCTATCTTGGTGTTAGCGCTATCTTCATGTTAAGGGCTCCGCACACTGGCGACTAAAATGGGGGTGACTACCGATGCGACTACTACGTCGCCTGCCATAATTACCTTTGCGGTCGATCAATGATGTCATCCACGACATCACTGATCTTCCACAGAAGCATTTGTCGCAAACAAGTCAACAAAAACTAAAAAAACTGAAAAATGTTCAGTCGCTTCTGTGGTCGCAAGGCCGGTCGCCTACAAAATCGCTCGAAAAAATCGCTAGTGTGCGGAGCCCTTACGATGACGTAAAAATCCATTGTTCTTTTACGTCATTTAACATCAAGTTAGCGCTAACACCAAGATAGCGCTGTCGTGAGTTTCGTGCAACCGGGCCCAGGATGATATCCCCACGTGACCTACGATACTGGGCTGATGGAAGTTTTAGGGCTCTAAGTCTGTTGGAATATGACAGCTGTCTGATACTTGTGATCAGCTTAGTGCCTCTTCTTTGCACTTGTTCAATCCTGACACGGTGTTCTTTTTTCCGTAGGATAAGAGCCGGCCCACAATATTCCAGGTGTGGTCTAACAAGGGCAATATAAAGCTTCTTGATCACGTCTGGCTTCCTTGAGGATACCGTCCTTTTAATTGATCATAGCACCTTGTTAGCCTTTTGTACACTCTCCTCAACATGCTTATCAAAGCTCAATTTAGAGTCAATATACACACCAAGGTCACGTTCCGATACTTATCCCCCTGGCAGGTTCCTCTCTCCGTTCACTGACATATAGTATGGGAGGGACTTATTGTTTATACCAACGTGAAGTGCCTTGCACTTGGCTGTATTTGGCGGCATCATCCATTTGTCGCACCAGTCAGAGATATTATCCAGGTCATTCTGAAGGGCCGCGTGATCAACGTCGCTATCAATCCAACGCATAGCCTTGAGGTCGTCCGCCAACATGTTGGCGGGCGACGCCAGTGTTGTAGGGAGGTCATTCACATATAATACAAATAATGTTGGCCCCAAGACACTGCCCTGGGGTATGCCGCTCAAGACTGCGTCAGGACTAGATTGAACCCCATTGACGGACACGGACATTGTTCTCCCTGATAGGAATTCTTTCACCCAGTTCAGTATCTGTGGGCTAATGCCGTATGATTTCATCTTCACCAACAGCCTCCTATGTGGCACACAGTCAAATGCCTTACTGAAGTCCACATATATAGCCCCGTTTACACTGGTCACGGAAAAGCGATCCGTGCTCGGACCGGTCCCGGGGATTTCCTGTCCATCCCCTCGGAGATATAATCCGCTGACACTATCAGATTGGATGTACACAATTTACCTGGCAAGAATCCGTGTTGCTCCGGCGCAAATTGGTTCGTTTCCTCCATATGTTTCAGAATCGCCTCTCTAATAAATGACTCAAGTATCTTGCATGGGATGGATGTTAGGTTGATAGGCCTGTAGTTCACCGGATCAGTCTTGTCTCCCTTATTTTTATTAGCTCACTGGGGTGAGCTCTTACAATGGTGCAGCGTCCGTCGTCGTCGTCGTCGTCCGTTAGCAGGGCACGTTTCGTAACCGCTGGAGCTATTGATCTGAAACTTGGTGCATATATACCCCTAGGTCAGATGACCTACGACGCAAAGTTTCGGTCCGATTCGATTCTTGGCTTGGCCTCCAGGTGGCCAAAACCAAAAACACAAAAAGTGCAATAACTCCTGAACTAATGACTGGATCGTCTCCAAATTTTTATCATAGGTGTATCTAATTAGGATACATAATATATATAACAACTGGCATGATGACAGCCCCATGACTTTCCATTGTGGGGATAGCTGTGCCAGGTTCCTTGGTAAATACTGAAGCAAACTGAGCATTCAATGCATTGGCTTTCTCACGATCTGTCATACACAGGTTCCCAGCTTTGTCGTGTAAATCAGGTAGAGCAGATGATAGAGACGTACAACGTTTAGCGCATTTCCTTAGCTGGGTTCTCTATAACCTCGCCTGCAAGCTTGGCCTCAAACGATGCTTTCTGTTGCCTGGTGATTTTCCTCACCTCGTTTCTTATTTTCACAAATTTATCATGCATGTCAGGGGTACCAATTCTCACATAGTCTTTCCATGTTCTGTTCTTCATCCGACTCGTTCTAGAGCGACAGATGGTGGAGATTTAGTCCCGTCCTTGCCTCCAGATATACGGTAACCTTTGGCACATACTTATCAGTTGCCATGAGAATAACTTTTTTGAAGGAATCCCAGGCATCGCTTGGTCTGTTTGAGTTTTAAGGTGAGCTTTAAGATTGCAACTGACTGTGAACTCTTTATTACAAACGTCGCATTTAAACATGGTTTATGCACTAAATAGGAGAGTAAAAATAAGCGTGTCCAGTCAACCCTATTCGGAGCCTCATCTGAAGCACTAATGCATACGAACACACGGTGACCGGTATTCGGAAGAATACCCAGTAGTTATAATATAATAATAGAATAGAATAGAATAATATTATATAATATACAATACAATAACAATAATATAATAAAATATTGCTTGCCTTCTTCACTGCTGACTGTGTGTAAAGTCTTCTCTTTAGCTCACCTCTGTGAGGTGAGCTTCTCTTATGGTGTGTCGTCCGTCGTCGTCGTCGTCCGTTAGCAGGGCACGTTTCGTAACCGCTGAAGCTATTGATCTGAAACTAATTTTTATCATTGATGGTTCTAATGAGGATGCATGACGTAAGTAAGGGGTTTTTGATTTGACTGACTTTTCAAGGTCACAGAGGTCAAAGTTCAAAATTTAGTCATGTGGTGGCGTGTTTTGGAAACTGCTTGGGCCATTGACTTGAAACTTTGTACATATACATCCCTGTCAGGTGACCTATGACACCACTTTTCAGTGCGATTCGATTCTTCAGTTCACCACCAGGTGGCCAAAACCAAAGTTCAAAGTCCAGTAACTCCTGAACTGTAACTGGATTGTCTCCGACTTTTTATCAGGTGCATCTAATGAGGATACATGACCCTGGAACATTTTGATTTAACATTTGTCAGTTGTTTTTCTGGTACGTTCACCCAGGTGAGCACATGGTCCATGGACCATTTCATTTGAATCTTTTCAGAGATGTGCCTATTCTTCCTTTGCTTGTGGGCATTCCTGATTCTCAAAGACTTTTTACCTGCTAGTGACATGATATTGTTAAAGTCCTCAGTCTGCTGATTTTATGTCATTTATGTCATTCGAATCATTTACCACGAAATCCTGAATTAGGAATTGGATTTCTGCAGATTCAAGTGACATTTTGAATTTGCTGTTAGATCCACTTTCCCAGATGAACTTTGGGGTAACATCACTGCATTTATCATTTTCTGTATTTTCCAGAGCATTCTTTTTAAAGGAACTACCGTATTTTCCTGACTATAGGGCGCACCTGACTATAAGGCGCACCCCCAATTTCACCCAAAATCTCTGATGAAATCCATACATAAGGCGCACCTCCCTATAAGGCGCAGTCCTGTCAGTGCATATTATACACATACAATGCATGGCTGCTCAGTGTGCATTGACCCAACAACAGCCAAGACAATTACAGGGTCTGATTGTCTTGTTTGAACCCATTGACATCTGCAATTCTGCTGTTGGTACTGATGGATCTGGTTGTATGATTTCTTAGCTTGTTGTGACAAATTAGGCCTAACTGAAACTTCATCAGTTCACAGTTCACTGCATCATCTGTCAACCAGCACTGTGACAATGACTTTGGCTTGCATGCATCCATGCATGCTTGAATGCTTGGGTTCGTCAGTGTCTTGACACTTCTGATCAAATTGTCAGACTGGATCCGCAGATAAGGCGCACCACCCTATAAGGCGCACCCCCAATTTTAGACCCTTCTTCAAGGAAAACGGCTGCGCCTTATAGTCCGAAAAATACGGTAACTTTACTTTTGATGGCCACAGAAATTTTACAGTGATCAGATAGGTGGGAAAGTGAATCAACATTGAAGTAAACAATTTGGTTGAACCATTCACGAGGTACAATACAATAGTCTACAACACTGGACCCATGAGGACCGAAATAGGTGAATTGACCCAGTCTGTCACCGTCAGTGCGTCCACTTAGTATACACAAACCAAAATTCTGGCATAATTCTAGGAGCTGTTTTCCAGCTTTATTAAGAATTTGGTCCTGGTTATGGCGTTCCCTCAATGGGGAGACTGTACAAAAACTACCTGGCAGTGGTAGGCACTCATTATTGTCATTAGCTATGTGATCACCACTCATACCTTTTTGTGATGAGGTACCTCGACCAGTTTGATTCTTCTGAAAAGATACCAAAGAAACCTTTTTACATTCACACTAACTATTTACCCGATGGTCGCGTAGGCACTGAGCAAAAACACATTTTGGTACAGAACCATGACGTCGTTCGATTTCCCGCCTCGGAAGTAGTTTAAAGGGCCTTTAGGTGGCATAGGTTTAAAGGAGTGTGCGACAGGAGGGTTAGGTGGGCGTTAGGCGTAGGATTAGATCGGCCCCCGAATGAGTATGGTCGGGGTCAGCCATAGGCGGTACTGTATGGGGTCCAATTTAAGGTCTACCAACTCAAACATGGCAGACGAACCCTTGTGTACCTAAATCCATAAATTCTTCAGTGCAGCCTCTCATTACCTCTTGAGTTCATGCCATCTCGTCCAAATCTGTATCTTTCTTCTTCATTGCCGTGGTAGCCTGGGCCGGGGCCAAAGTTGGCCTTGACATGATTTTCTTGTGACGAACATTCTCTTTCCCACCAACTGAAAAGACAAGGAATGAAAATGTTAAACAAGATAACATCTCCGAATTCATGTTTGCAATTCCAGAGAAGAGCATGTCATCTCTCCTTAAATATTTTACATATTTTTCTTCAGAATAAGTCTTCTAACTGTCTTCCAACTTCAGGAGAATGAGTTACACCTTCAGGAGTGACACGGGCCGTTTTTAAGAGGGGCGGATTTTGCCATCGGTATTTTTAAGAGGGGCGGGCCGCGCTAAGTTTTTTAACTGGTGTGGAGAACACTGCCTCAGGCAGACCCAAATACCTATAGTCTAGAAATGTGCCCTGTGATTCAGATCTGGATGTGGTGTTTGTTGGGTGTTGTCCCAGGGGCGAGTTGTCCGGGGGCGAGTTGTCCTAGAACCTTCCCGAACCTTCTGCTAGGCCCCTGATCATTCATTTTCCTACACCTCGTTAGACCCAAAGCCAATTTTGTTGAAAGTTGGTACATGTACAGCCAAATGGTCGCCGAAACCTTTATATTAGGGAGGTTTAGAAATCAAACGATAAACGTAACTTTGCGACAACGTTATTTTTCATGCTACACATTCACCAGATTCTATATTGCATTTTTGGTACAAAATAACGTTGTCGTTAACGTTTACGTTTATCGTTTGATTTCTAAACCTTCCTATTGAAGGACACTCGACATTTTGGTCAGCATTTGCCTGACAGAATCTTTATGTTAAAGCGAATCGATAGCGGATTTTGTTTACATTTGGCTGGTGTTTGTAAACACATAACTCAGCCAATCAAAATGCACGAAAATTTCTTTGTTGACATTCTGGAGAAGTTTGTTTACATTTTTTCCTGAAAATTCGTCCCCTTTCAAATTCTATTTCTAAATCAAATTTTTTCGCTATCGATTCGCTTTAACTGTTGATTTGAAAGAATGGGCTGCCAGTAACCTACCATCAGGTCGGTCTGCTGCATACCGTACTACATGTACTTTATTCTGTCGGTTTTTTATAAACTCATAACATTACAGGTTGTCAATTTTAATATTTTAAATGTGATATCATTACCATGTTAAGTATACTTGAATGAAAAATCAGCCGTTCGCCAGCTCAGTTTAAAGCGGTCCATCCACGTACAATATTATTGCACAATATGGGGCCCCAAGTGAGCGTCATGTGCTTCTGGCATGAATGGGAGAAATATTGTATTGGCAATAATATTGCCCATTTTGATCCTAATAATGTGCAATAATATTGCACGTGCACGAGAAGGCTGTCCTGTGTCTTCCTGATGTTTGTGTCCTGGGCCAGCTACAAACATCTGTCCGGTGTCGCCCGTGATGTTGGTGTCGTGGGTCAGACTGCCCGGTGTAGCACGTGATGTTGGTGTCGATACTGCAGTTTATGGACAACTGCCACGTGCCTTCCTGATGATCCATGAAGTGGCAAGAAACACAAGCCAAATTAAAACTGGCATCAATCTATCCAAATTGACAATGTAATCATGTGCCATAACGTGTGCTTGTGAACCCAGACACAGTCAGGCTGTTTTTATTCGACATATGTTTCGGTATCTTCACAACCATTTCGAGGGGTATGTGGGCGCAGTATTGTGTGGAAATCGCAAAAAATACGTATTTTTGTGGAGGAGCATCACAGATGCTGCCAGAATAAAGTGGTACTTCTGTCGATATTTGCCAGGGGTCCACAGGATTGGCTGTCAGCTGATTAATGAAGATATAACCCCATCCCAGGCCGAGGCCTCCTCACTTGCAGGAACTTACCAGGAGAGAAAGTTTCTGTGCGTGCTGGCTGTCAGACCAAGGTAATGTTTTATTACATGTAATTTTTGCTTGCTTGCCAATTTCCAATTCTTATTTCAGCCATTTTTCTGCCACGAGTTGAAAATATGACACTTCATATTGTTTTACAGAAAATTTATATCATATCATATCATATCATATCATATCATTGACGTTCCAAAATGGCCCTGTAAGGGTCTTCGACGTATTATGTTTTTGTCTCGTTACGTGTACATTATTAATTCCAAAATCCCATTACATTTTCCCAACATCGCATTTTCCCCGAAGTTTCTATTTCTTTGTTGTTCGCTCCTGTTTTTGTGCCCAATTTTTATTTTCCCAGTCATTATGAAGATAAGTCATTAATTAAGGTATATACATACAACGATCATTATTTTCTCCAACATCTGAAAATATCCATGTTTTTACAAGATTTTTGAATGTTTATTTTTCAGTGACTTGATAATCAAAGATCAAAGAGCAAAGAAAGACATCCATTGTATTGAATACCTCTTCACTTTATTCGGCCATCATGATTTCCTTCCACTTGCTGGCAATTTTGGTTGCGGTGGTCCTTCTCCAGGGTAAGAATTTGTAGACTGTTTCTTCTCGGGAGGGCCAAACTGTGGGAGGTCTGTAAGGGTTCCAAGGACGAGGGAGGAGGAGAAAGAGATGACGTTGTAAACAGCAGAAGATGATTCGGCCACCTGCCTCATCATTCTCATTTCTTTTGTTAGAGACAACATGCTATGACAGCCAACCGACCCAAGGTTTGCCCACCAGACAAAATGGCTTTTGGATGTTCTCAACAATGAGGGAAAATAACGACTTCATGATCATCACGTCACGTGATGTTACATTAACAGTGTTAATTGTCCTTTTGTTCACTATAACCGTTTCTCGTCCTAGGAATACATGCTAAAAGCACCGGTGAGTAGTGATAATACAATCTCCGTTTCTAGATTACATGTATATCAAATATGTTAGATCTTCTCCAATCACTTAGAATTTTATCCAGAGTTATGTTCGAATGGTCCTGGTTTCTTTTGCCATATATTCTAATCCCTCGTTGAACAATAAAACCGGACTTAGATTGCAGGGGACTTAGATTCCTGCCACGCCAAGAAGTTTTGGAATCACTCTCCGCATCCAGTCACCAATTAATTAAAGTCACATTGTATTGAATTTAGAAAGTCCTCCGACGTTGGTGTAAAATGTAGGCCTACTATGCTCCATGTGAATACATTAGAGCTCTGCCTGCAGTTTTTTCAATGTGTGCTGAAAACTAGGTCTTGATTCTTTGAAGTACGTATCAGGCAAGTATTTGGGGGACCTTCACGAGGCTATGAGACCTCTACTGGCCTGCGTTTCTCCAAACACTTTGAAAATACCGAAATATTCAATACAGGGGTGCTAAGTGGGGGATTTTGGTATTTTGCGCGAATTTTTCAATTTCTCAAATTGGGAGAAATTTGTTCCCATTTTGAGAAATTTTCTAAAAATGACATGACATTTTGTCTGATCTTTCAGGCGATATTTCTCAAAATGGGAAAAAAATTTCTCCCAATTTGAGAAATTGAAAAATTCGCGCAAAATACCAAAATTTCCCACTTCTTATTTTCCACTTTTATTTCATTCCCATCATGTTTAAGGTAAAGATGTCTCCGTGTAAGCGCGACCATCTGAATCAAGTGCATTTCAGTATTCGCCGTAACTTTGGGCAATATGGTAAAACTTCAATCTCAACTTCATTAATGAAAACTATGACGGGTCAACTTCTGTGTCTGTTTCAGCCTGTACCTACACGTATGAGAACGCTGACTGCGGTGGTCGTGATATTTATCATGGAAAACATAGTCTCGCTACCTGCCGTCAAATGTGCACTGATCGTGCTGATTGTAAGTCCTTCCAACTTCATAAAGGCACTGGTTGTTGGCTCAAGAAGTACGTGTGTCGAGCGAGTGAGCTGACTCACGTTAAAGAAGCTGGATACGCTCAGTATACAAGTAAGAACTTAATTAACTTTCCTTCATTAATGTCAAAAATATATATACTAAATGGTACAATCTATGATTTGAATCTGAGAATTGACTTGGATACGCAACGATTCTTAATATTGAAAACTGAGTAATAATCTTCAGTGTTTGAAAATGGTTGGGGATTATTTGTATATTGTTTGGTTGAGCACGCATTTCACCTATAGGCCTAGGTCTACAGTCATACACTAACAACTATTTTTATACTTTCCATTTTCAGAACATTGCAGAGGTAAGCTTCATTGGATTATATCATGACAAGTTCTCTCTAAACCCGAAGGTGGATTAGAAAATATTCATTAAAGATGTGAATTTGTCGTCGTGATTCGATTATTAGGGAGGTTTCGCTAGCGCCCGGTTAGGCCCTACGACGACGTTTATCTATTGTGTGGGTATACCCAAACAATATGTGGGTATACCCAAACAATAGATAAACGTCGTCGTTTGGCCTAACAGCAGGCGCTTGCGAAACCTCCCTAATTTGTTCAGACGACAACTTGGTTGACATTCTTGGTGAACCTGTCGATATCTCGGTTTATTTAAAGCAATGTGTATTGTGAAGAGAAATTTTCTCTTTTCTTTTCGTCGTGCCAGTCAAGGTGTCCGAATAGATAATCAAACGCCGCCATCTTGAATCAATTACAACACTCACGTCGGGAATTTATTGCCTATATAAGAGCATTTTTCACAACTGCTGTGGCTTTTCTGCCTTCGAATAGCATTTAGAACACGGCCAACTGCAAATCTAAGCTTATCTGGGGATGTAATTTGCTGAAATACAAAATGTGTAACTTTGAAATTGAGAATTTTGCGGTCTGCGAAATTATTCTTATTGTCAGTTTTGACTGTCGCGACTTATTCCCTTTTTTCAGAATGTACGTACACCTATGAGAACGCTGACTGCGGTGGTCGTGATATTTATCATGGTAAACACGATCGTGCTACCTGCCGTACTTTATGTAACAATCGAGCTGATTGCAAGTCATTCCATCAACAAGGCGGCAATTGTTGGCTCAAAAATTATGCGTGTTCAAAGAAAGAATTGACCCATGTTGGAAAAAAGAATTATGCTCAGTTTACAAGTAAGTCGTCAATTAATTATTATCTACTAAAATACGTAGATATTTTTGTTAAGCAAATTTTACTGATATGATTCTTCCAAACGGATTTGGTTTTAAAATACATGTATGTCGGGTCCGTTGAGGGTCTGAAGGTACCGCTCCACACGACAGTTTTCTGGAAGTTGTTCAGCTAGTGACTATGACAGTCATATACAGTCCAACTTCCACGAGATAGTCGTTGGACAGTTTACTATCTGACAGCAAACTTTCGACAGAAAACTGTCACGTGGAGCGCCACCTTTAGTTTCACAACGCGACGTCCGCCCAAACAGTCATATCACGCACTAAGGAGTATTTTTCGAATTCCGTCTTTCAGAACATTGCCCAGGTAAGTTAATAACTCTGCTTTGTGAAACTGAGCATGTGTCGGAAAAATCGTGCAAAAGTAAACATTTGTTCCTGTTTTATTTTAATATTGATAATTTACTCCATGTAGCCTATTATATGAACCATTTTATGTCCGCAGAGAACATCCCTCGGCGATATGACGGATTTAAACGACGCCTCGGCGGCTAGTTATTAAATTCAGCTTAGTTATGGTCCCTACATATCAATGTAGGGACCATCTTGATATCACTGGGTAGCTAGGAAATTTTTATTTCTTTCCTTCCTTCTTTCTTTCTTCTTCCACAATCAATTGGGACACGATTGCAAGAAAACTGGTCAATGACCTCAAAATCAAGCAGTCCCATCATGTAGACCAATTTTTTCTCCAGCTCTGAAAGGTTAGATATTTTTAAAAAACTTACCTTTTGAATGACTTTGAGGCGATTTTCTTCCCGTTTTTCGATTATTCTCATCGCTGCCAATGCGACGGCCATCTTGGATTCCGAGCCTGCGGTCAGTGGCAGAGACATTCTCAACTGAGAGCTCGAAACTGACGGAAAGACCCGAAGTGTTACGAATGTGGCAGAGAATGCACGAACGTTAATAACTCTGGTGTACGAGATTGATCGGAGGAATGGGGATAGGTGGCGCGCGAACCACATCGTCAACGTCTCAAAATATTTTCGCCAAAGTAGCAATTTGCCCTTTGTAAGTATTTACATCGCTTTTTCGAAGCATTTTCAACACATCTTTGTAAAATATAGGCCTATTGTCGTTTAGTTTTATCATTTTATCTGACCATTTTGGTTCCCGAAGCCACCGCTCGAGAATCAGCGAGATGACGCATGCGCATCGAGTAAATACTACGCCATGTGCGTCAACAGGTTAATCATTGTGACATTTCATGATAAAGATTGCGTTGATCAATAAACTAATTAATTTGTAGTTTGACATTTTGTTTGCTTAGTGTTCAGCTGGTGTTAGCCTAGTGATTTGTAATCCGATTCGGTACCGGTAGGCCCAGTAGGCCTGTACCCATCGCTGCATCGGCCATGGATCATCATGTGCATGCATGAGCTGAGCCAATGCTGCAAACTCCTCCGCAGTGCCGTCGCTACGGCACTGCGGAGGAGTTTGCCAATGCTGCTGTGCTCCTTCTAAATAAAATCAAGTGTCCCCAGACCCCAACTAAAGACAGTCCGTTCTGGAGACGCATCAATAGAATGCCTTTTATTCTTCCCAAATGATTGCATGCTGCCCCTCTCTTTCTTTTTAGAAAGATGCTTTTTTGATGATGAAATTTCGGCCGACTTTTGGCGAGGAGTGAAAACCGCCGTGTAGGCCTACATCAAATGTACAGTGCACTCAGCGCAATGTATTGTTAGAAGGAGCATTACAAGTTTCTTAGTGGATGTTGGTGATGTTGACCAGTGTGTTGACCTCCTACATCATGTACATGCCTGTAGGTGATGCTGTAGGCCTACTCGTAGCCTAGCCTATTTCATCGTATCCATCATGTCCATGACATGACGTAGCCTAGGCCTAACTCCGACAGTGTCCGCCATTGCTGACGTCGCCGTAATGACGCAAGGCATTTCATTGCTTTGCTGCTGAAGAAGCTGGTGGGCAAAAACGCGCGACAAAAGTTTAGAATTACCGATCGGAAGTGACGTTACTCCAAGGCACACAATGGAAATCCTATTGTACAATGCGGCTTATTCCGTCAATCGATGACCTTTTTTTGGGCACTGATAGGTAATTCTAAACTCGTTCCAAACGCGCAACGTCACAACGTCATGTAGGCCTGGGCCTACGTCATGGATACGATGAATATATTATAGGCTATAGGCCTAGCTACTGGAAATCATTTGATTTGTCGGATCTTGGAGTAGGCCTAAGGCCTACTACTTAGGGCCTAGGCTATTGCCTACTTGATCTGCCAAATCATGCAAATCACGAGTCTTGCACTTTGGACTTTGCAGCGTCACTTTCCGTCAGATCATCACACTAACATTGGGAATCCCCTGACCAGACGTCGGCCTATTTGTTTCACGCTGCTGCTATCAGGAAATTGTGTGTCGGCCTAACGTTGATTGACAAAAACCTTCACATAGGCCTTATCGCACGTACCACGTGTGAAGCCAGCCAGGCGGAAAGGGCCCAAACCATCAGCGCCCCCGCTGTACATTTACAATACATTGTGCAATGCATTGCATGGCGTGCATTTTATGTAAACATTGGCCAATAAAAGTAACTTCCAAAAGCCGGATGCGCCTAAACTACTATGTAGCTACCTGCGAGGTGGTATGATTTGAAGTGATTCAAATCGATAAATTATTGACCACCGATCGTCTTCGCGATTGCAAAAAAATCGATGATTAATACACTGACACTCCATAAACATCACCAAAACATTATCATGCAACCCCGCGCTGATTGGTCAATGGCACATGACCGTTGAGACAATAGAAGGGGGAATTATGGGACAGGGCCCCATGATAATGTTTTGGTGATGTTTATGGACAGTCAGTGTATTAATCATCGATCTTTTGCGATCGCGAAGACGATCGGTGGTGAATAATTTATTGATTTGAATCACTTCATACCGCCTCCCACCTAGCTAGTACTTTAGGCGCATCTGACTTTTGGAAGTTACTTTTATTGGCCAATGTTTACATAAAGTGGACGCCATGCATTGCACAATGTATTGTAAATGTACAGCGGGGGCGCTGATGTTTGGGCCCTTTCCGCGTGGCTGGCTTCACACGTGCTCAGGTGTGATAAGGCCTATTAATGAGGGGTCAAGTGTGCTTTATCGGGCCAAGCCATGGGAAGTGACACATCTCCATACATTGCCGCTTATTCCGTGTACACACATGTACACACTCAGTGCACTTCCCACGACTTGGCCCGCAATACCATATTTGAGCCTTAATGAGGGAGATTCCATTCATTGTACGGTATTAAAACCTTTTAAATTTTTTGTCTATCCATGGAGATAACTGTTGCCATGAGTCAAATGTGAGTTGTGATGTCACTAGGTCAATAGGTCACGATGACTTTTATTGTAGTGAATGAGCTAATACTGTGACTACCTAGGCCTGTTCATTGTACCTTAATAAAATATGCATCGAGCACATATGACATCACATGCAGGGTTTCCGCCAGGATTTTTTTCCAGGGTACGACCTGGGGGGGGGGGGGGGGGNGAGAAAAAAATTGCAAAAAAAAATTTTTTTTGAAAAAAATTTTTTCAAAAAAATTTTTTCTGTTAATAATGGCCTCCAGAGTCATTTTCTACACTCCAAAATGCAAAATTAGTCTTCCTTCTGCATGAAAGTTGCATTTGAAATGTAACAAATTTAAGAAAAACATTACTGAAGTGATTTTTCCAGGGTACTATATCGTACCCTCAAATTTCTTCAGGGTGCTATATTTGTACCCAAAGTACCCTCTGGCGGGGACCCTGACAATTGCTGTGCAGTGGTCCCTTTGGGATGCAAAAAAAAATACTTATGAGTTTGTGGCTAATACGACATGTTGCAGACATCAATGCAGGCCTTGCCGTTTGACGGGCGCGATTTTGCATGCACCTCGCAAACAATAGAATTTCTATTGTTTGCGAGGTGCATGCAAAATCGCGCCCGTCAAACGTTGAATTTGAATGTATTTAACGATATTTCCAAATTTTACATAATGAATGGAGTCTTCCTTTATTAAATGAAATGCAGTGGATGTTTTGCTGTCAATGTGTTATCATCTTTGTTTTTCAGATATCAATAGTATAGACTCGTTCATCAAAAACGACATCACAAGGTATGTATACATCACACGAATGGCAGCAAATTTCACAATTAGCCAAAGCACTTGGTGTTCTCATTTGCTGTTCATTATGCTCTTACTCTCAATTAAATCTACATGTAGTGAATGGATCAGCGTGCCCTGTGTCAACATCAGTTGTCTTTGTACTACTGTTTGGTACTGGCTCCAAAACATATCGGTAATTTACATGAGAGAAAGTCGGTGGGTTCAACACAGTACAATGTATGCGACAGTGATTCCTCATGTCGGCGTGTAATCTGCACTTGAGTAACAATTTCCTTTTTTTCTTTTTCAGGTAGAACTTGATTCATATCAACCTCACGCCTTCTCATATCAATCTCATCTTATATCAACCTCAGCTCATATCAATCTCATTTCATCTCATATCAATCTCAGCTCATATCAGTCTCATCTTATATCAATCTCATCTCATATCAATCTCATCTTGTATCAACCTCAGTTCATATCAATCCCATCTTATATCAATCTCATCTCATATCAGTCTCATCTTATATCAATATCATCTCATCTCATATCAATCTCAGCTCATTATCAAGCTAACCTCATATCAATCTTATCTCATATCAACGACATCTTATATCAACCTCATCTTGTATCAATCTCATCTCATATCAGCCTCATATTCACCAGAACAATTATCTCACCTGATATTCACCAGATCAATTATCTCACCTCATATTCACCAGAACAATCATCTCACCTCGTATTCACCAGAACAATCATCTCACCTCGTATTCACCAGAACAATCATCTCACCTCGTATTCACCAGAACAATCATCTCACCTCGTATTCACCAGAACAATCATCTCACCTCGTATTCACCAGAACAATCATCTCACGTCGTATTCACCAGATCAATCATCTCACCTCGTATTCACCAGAACAATCATCTCACCTCGTATTCACCAGAACAATCATCTCACCTCGTATTCACCAGAACAATCATCTCAATTCCTCACCAGATCAATTGTTTTACCATACATTTCTATCCCAAATTCATCTGTCTGTTTGTTTGAACAAATACAAATATGCGTACAAAAAGGAGAAGTGCCAAAACTCTGCGTCGAGGACGACAAATTGCATATACAAAGACAAAATGTGCTCCCCAGCAAACTGGTGTTTTAAATGATGGCGCAGGTATCCCTGATATTGTACATTCTGATTCATTGTCAGCATTATCCCCTGGCACACTGACCAGCACTCCATGTCTTCAGATACAAGGATCTTTTCACCAAGGTTCTCAGTTCTTTTCAGATGACTCTGCTGGAAAGCAATGCACAGCCATGGCCTATGTTGCAATACTGTATGCAAATGCAAACGGTAACACACAGCTCTGTGGAAATGATATTGACAGTATGCTTTTCCTTGGAGATGACATGTATCGAGCAATTCCACATCAGCATGATTATCTAGAATACACAGAACTTCCCTTGGCTGTATCAATTCGTCCACTGCGTGTATCAGTTAAAGCTGCATTTGGCCCTGTCTTATATGGCACACTGAGTCAAACACATGATACTGGTGATGATATGGTGTCCCATTGTCTACTCTCAGCACTTGCAAAAGTACTGAACTCCAATCTGTATGCTGGATGTCTGCTGATAGCTTGTGGTTTCACAGTCTCTGTTTTTAAGCATTCACAACGATACATGCTATTTGACTCTCATAGTCGTAGTGCTCAAGGTCAGGTGATTGAAAATGGTACAGCTGTCATTTTGGCATTTAGCAACTTGCAGGATGTTGTACATCATATCCATTCCTTATACATGGGAAATCTGTCCTCTGAATTCAACATTGTTCCCGTCACCATTCATACACCGAACATGAATCCCCAGGAAAATGATCAAACAAACGATCTCATACAAACATATTTCAAAGATCAAGAAACCAAACAGACCAAGGCTCTGCTATCAACAACGAAGCCAGATCATCAGCATTCAAAGCCCAGAAATGAAGCTACTAAAACAAAATACCAGTGCGATGCCATTTTCAGAGAAAAGAAAAAGCAGGCACAAAAGTCGAAATATCACTCTGATACCAATTATAAGGAAAAGACAAAGCAGATAGGAAAGACAAGATATCACTGTGATGCCACTTACAAAGAAAACAAGAAGCAAGCAGTGAAGACAAGACAGAAGACCATGTATAATTCTGATGCCACTTACAAAGAAAACAAGAAGCAAGCAGTGAATGCAAGACAGAAGACAGTGTATCATTCTGATGCCACTTGCAAAGAAAAAAAGAAGCAAGCAGTGAACGCAAGACAGAAGTCCATGTATAATTCTGATTGCACTTACAAAGAAAACAAGAAGCAAGCAGTGAAGACAAGACAGAAGACAGTGTATCATTCTGATGCCACTTACAAAGAAAAAAAGAAGCAAGCAGTGAAGACAAGACAGAAGACAGTGTATCATTCTGATGCCACTTACAAAGAAAAAAAGAAGCAAGCAGTGAAGACAGGACAAAAGACAAAATATCATTGTGATGCCGTTTTCAAAGAAAAGCAAAAACAGACAATGAAGAAAAGATACCATTCTGATAACAGTTACAAGAAAAAGGACACCAAGGCAAAGGAAACTCCAAAAGAAAAAGAAAAAACTGTACTCAAAACCAAATACTGCAACAGTGATTCAAATCAAGAACAGCATTCCAAGTATAGAAAAAGGACCCATGATGGAAATTTGAAAACACCAACAGTTGATGAGGCAATTGAAAAGTTTCAAAGAGCAGTCAAGAATGGCCCAGAATATGTTTGCACTGTCTGCCATCGCATACTTTTTTTAAACCAAGTTGTTCCATGCAACAGAACTGCCTATTGTTCAACACATGCAAAAGAGACAAATGCCAATATGTGTCTGACTGGAACATTTGTGTATGAATCCTGTCAGTGTGGTTCACTCAGTGAATCTTCAACATCTGAAGTGTCGGAGGGTACATGTAAGAGATGCATGAAAGAGTGGATATGCCATGCCTGCCATAATTCATTGAAAAATGGTAAAGTTCCAACATTGGCTATAATAAATGGAATGCAACTAGATGACATCCCAAAAGAACTGCAGGACCTAAATTTCTTAGAAAGACAGCTTCTTGCCTTGCATATTCCATTTGCCAAAATGTTCTCTCTTCCAAGAGGTGGTCAGAAGGGTGTAACTGGACCAGTCATTTGTGTGCCTTCAAATGTTAGTAACACCATTGAAACGCTTCCAAGGCAAATGAATGAATCTGCTTTCATCCAAGTTAAACTGAAAAGGAAATTGGAATACAGAGGGTATGTCTCTTACCAGTTGGTACGGCCAAATAAGCTGCAGGCAGCTCTTCAATATCTTGTCACAACCAATGATTTATATCAACGTGTGCATATCAATGACACCTGGACAAGTGAGAATTACCCATCAAATGAAGATGTCATCTCAGACAGTCATCAGTCTGATGAGAATAATGAACAACAGAACAACTGTGATAGAGGTAGCCATTCCAATGGTATTGAAGTATTAACTGGCCATACTGGTGACAGCACTGACATTCAAAATATGAACTTGTCAGAAGATGGTTCTCAATCATCAGTAACTCCAGCACACTCCTTGGATGAAAATCTTCTACCAGACCTCATGGACTCTGACAAGGTTCAACATGTTCAAGCTACAACATTTTCTGAAATAAGTCGCACTACTAGCCAACTTGCTTCTGTTTGTCAAGAAACTGTTGATAACAGCTCGGAAGAACCAGCTCCAACACAAAACAACTACATGATGCCCCTGGACACATGTTTACAGCCAGTTGACATTGCACAAGAGGTCTTGGACCAGCAAACCATCTACTGCGTTGCACCTGCTGAAGGCAATCGTCCTATTTCAATATTGAAGATCAAAGATGTTGAAGCATTATCTTTCCCACA
>NMRB01001689.1:52406-72002 GCA_002633025.1 Notospermus geniculatus | reverse complement strand
CACTACTTCAGGTCACTCCTCAAGGGCTGATGACTTTCCAAAATCAATAGAGATTGCTGTCAATGCAAGGGTCATGTTGCTTAGAAACATTGATGTCTCTGATGGCCTTGTCAATGGTGCAATAGGACGTGTTGCTGCTATTTTACCTTCCCCAAACCCCAGAAAACTTCCACCCGCAATAGCAGTTCAATTTGATGATGAGCAAGTTGGAAAGAAGACCAGGAGTACTTCCAAGTATAGAAACTCCATTCCATCTGGATCTGTTGCAATTGAACCAATTCAAGGAAAACTTGAACACACAAATGTCACCAGAACTCAATATCCCTTGTCATTAGCGTGGGCGTGCACCATTCACAAGACACAAGGCAAAACTATGAAACAAATAGTAGTGTCTCTCAAAACAGTCTTCACCGCTGGCCAAGCATATGTTGCACTGAGCAGAGTTTCATCAATTGATGGCCTCCATCTTCTTGATTACAACCCTTCTGTGTTGTACTGCTTTGCTGCTGTGAAAGATGGCCTTGCTGAAATGGACAAATTACCTGATTCCAACAATCCAATTGAACTCGACAGTTCTGACTGCCTGAAAATAATCCACCACAATATAGAAGGACTTGTTGCTCACTTTGATGACCTCCAACACAATCGGGATTTTCCACATGCTGATGTGATCTGTCTGTCTGAAACATGGCTCCAAACTTCCTCCACAGAAACCATACAAATCCCAAACTATACACTCTACAAAAGCAACAGAGTGGCATGCTACAACAGTGATAGTACATTCTACCAGAAACAAAGAGGTGGAGTTGCTGTATACCTCGAAGACTCCCTCTGTTCTCATCAATTTGATCTTGGTGTCCAAAATCTTGAATACCTAGCTGTTTACATCCAACAAGATGACATTGCCTCTCTTGTTATTGTCATTTATAGACCACCAGGGTACAATTCCACAGCATTCTGTCAGACGTTGCAAAGCGCTCTAGAAAATGCAGACTCCCCCTTTCCTGACCACATTATAGTAACTGGAGACTTCAATGAAGATCTCAACCAGCAAAGCACACCGATCAAGGACACTTTCACAGCCCATGGCTACAAGCAACTGATTACTGCCCCAACAACAACTGAGGGCACACGTATTGACCATATATATGTGAAATCATCTACACCTGCTGACAGTATCCCATCAGGCGTCCTTTGCACTTACTACAGTTACCATGAGCCAGTGTACTGTATTCTGCCTATGTCATGTCTGTAATGCTTTACAATCTTATTTCCAGAAATAAAAGGACACATCAAGACTGACCTCAGTGCATTTTACCCATTTTACTAATCCCTTCCATCAATGTTACAGGTAGACTACCCTCCAAAAGTTGGGGAACACGCAGACACATGCCAGACAGTCAGTTTCATATAAAGTGTCATTCATTTCGTTTACTGGTGTTTGCTCGCAACTTATGGTACAATTTAGTCATAGTATGCGCTTCTGATTAAAACTATTTCGTGTGATTGGCATTTTGAACTCATCAAAATGATGAAAAGGTTGAAATTTGATATTTTGTTGATATTTTAATCTGCCACCTCATCACACAGAGATTTTTCAATGGCATTTGTTTTTTATAGCTCAAGACCGTGCAATATAAATTACTGAAGGTTTGAAAGTCATACCAACACGAATATTCGAAATGTGATGGAATATCAGTTCCCCCTTGATTATACTGATTTTGATATTATGAAATTTACACAAAGGGGGACTGAAAGGTATCAAGACACTCTGATATCTATGTGGCACATTGGTATCAACGTAACTAAGATCTCGGTGGTTCAATATCATATAATTCTGTAATTATGTTGAAAATATCAAGATAATGGCAAATTATCAAAATGATAAATGCCTTTAAATTATCTCGTTGTCATTATGCTACCAGTCAGTGAATCATAAATGGCACCTTTCGGATTAAGACTCTCTTTCTACATGTCATGTAAAAGAAATGAAAATGTTTGTGTGATATGGTAACAAATTTTGTGAAGCACGTACAGTAAAACCTCTGTTAGTGAACAACTCCAAATAGTGAAGAACCCCTCAATAACGGACATTCATTTTCGGTCCCAACTATTTCTTTGCATTAACCATTAACTAGAACCTCCAATTTGTGAACACCTCCACATAGTGAACACTGAACACTTGTTCTGGTCCCAAAATTACATTTTACCTCTCAATAGTGAATGCCAAAAACCAAGCTGTCAACATTTTTGATGTTAACAAGCACATATGCATGACTGCACTTGTATTTACCCCAATTCGTCTTTGGTTTTGGTTAGACAGCTTGAGCTGAGGTGTTAATTGTTCTAAGGTGTGAATCCTGAATTGTTCTGATCAATTAGTGTCAAGTTGTGAATATTGGTCACTGATCATGGCTATCTTTATTAGGGTCAATGAGATGATATTTGTCATTGGTGTTCACTGCACTGGCCACTGCTATCTTAGGGTCATTGAGATGATAGATTTGTCAATTTCTCTTTCGTTACCTTTATAATCATGGTAATGGCAGACTTTGAATCAATAATTCATTCATAATCAGACACAGCTGCCAAGATGCCAAAGACAAAAATACTTACAGATGTGATATTTATATATTAAACGGCTATGATGATTGCGACTCCTCCCCTGGCTGTATTGCGGCTTTTACAGGGGTAGGGCCCGCCTTTCTGAGCCACAAATCAAAAAAAAGAGAAAAATCCTCACCCTTACCCTGAAGCTTGATGTTTATTGGTATAATGAACGTTCATAAAGTATGTGAGAGTTGGGTTGTTCTTTGGCACCGACCACCCGTGCCCTCCTCATAGTGAACACCTCCATACACACCTCTGTATTCAAAGTTATTATTTTTACAAACATCCCTGATGGCCACAAATGATCTTACTATAGTGAGTAAAATGTCAGGAGAACATAACTTAACCAAGTCTGTGACAAGTTCATCCTGTGGATACAGAAGGCAGCAGAATATGTTACAATAATGGAAACCTGTTAACATGTGTGTTCCCAAAGTTATGGAGAGTAGTGTAATTCATTCTGGACAGTGACTTTTTGCCATCCATCCATTTATGCTACAACTGCTTATCTCTCTAATGCCATTTCACAATCGTTCTCTTTCCAGTATGGCATGCGGCATCACCTGAAACTTGACTAAAGCCCTCGCAACAATATGCTTCATGATAAAGCCACCACTGACACAATTAAAGGTTATCGAAGTCAGTAACAAAAAGGAAATTAGCTGCAAAGATGGAGAGAACGCAATGTAGATCATTGAAATTGCTCATATCACGCAAGCAGCAAAATTCTCGTACAATGCATACCCAGAAGCACTCTTAAAGACAATCCACCTGCAGGCCAGATCAATCATGTTCTCTATCATGTCTATTAAGTTAACCAATTGATACCAAATAAATATTTTCCTTATTCAAACACGTCTTCCTTCCATTCATACAGATCCTATTTTCATCATGCTTCTCTCTCAATGCTCTGCAATGTAGGGACCATCAAATTTGCTGCCAAGCAAATTTCAAAGTTCTAGTTTTAATTATAACCA
This sequence comes from Notospermus geniculatus, assembly GCA_002633025.1. Lineage (NCBI taxonomy): Eukaryota > Metazoa > Nemertea > Pilidiophora > Heteronemertea > Lineidae > Notospermus > Notospermus geniculatus. Next base: position 68,415 of record NMRB01001689.1, on the reverse strand, counting down.
CTTCTATTCGTTAGGCTCAGCACAGTATTATGCCGCAAGTGGTAAGTCATGATTACAGCTACTACCACCAAGATACACACTCCACCCATGTGCAGGCCTACACACACGGTACACACTCCACCCATGTGTGCATACATGGTACAACTCCACCCATGTGTGCATACATGGTACACACTCCACCCATGTGTGCATACATGGTACACACTCCACCCATGTGTGCATACATGGTACACACTCCACCCATGTGTGCATACATGGTACAACTCCACCCATGTGTGCATACATGGTACACACTCCACCCATGTGTGCATACATGGTACAACTCCACCCATGTGTATTAACGATATTTCAAAAATTCAAAATTTTACACAATGAACGGAGTCTCTCTTTAACAACCCTCATCTGAAAAAAAAATGGGAAAAAGGAATAAAATAAAGAGACTTTTTACTGTTTCAGCATGTGGATACACCTATGAGAACGCTGACTGTGCTGGTCGTGATATTTATCATGGAAAACACGATCGTGCTACCTTTAAGTCGTTCTTGCTCAAATATTCTGTGCATAAGCCTGGGTGCAAGCCCTAGTTTGGCAGAACTAATGAGTCCCAACCCTCACCCAGTAGATATACTGTGCCATCCTTTCCATACTAACTGTATCTGCATCTAATTCACGCAGTGATTATCATGTCTGATTGCAGGTGGCGTCGTTCATCAAGGAACAGTCCGAGATCAATTTCCAATGCATCGTCATCTCGTTGAAAGAAGAGTTCTACAACCATGCAGATGCTCTCATCGGGATTTACCCAGAGCAGGGCGACTGCATTATCAGCAAGGTTCTTACTCTTGACCTCACGGAGTATCCCGAGGCTGACCATGAGAAGGATGACGAAGGAAGGGGTCGGCATTAGATTGTTGGAAGGATCTTGAATCTTCACTTTGTTTCCTATTGATAAACGTGTACATGTAATTTCATACGTGACATCCATGTTATACATTTGCTTTTGGATCGTGGTTCCTGATAAGTTTGTCTGTTCACTGTGTCATTTCATTCACATCATCCTTATAAAACTTGTGAACAAGATCCATACTGCCATAAGAGTCGGTATAAAAATACATTTACTCTTGATTGTTTGTGTACATATGTTCCATGTCAGATTTTCATCAAAGCAGTTTTTTAGTGCAATTATTTACTCTGATCATTATTGTGGCTGTAGACAGGGTTCCTCCAGGTCCTTAAAAACCATGAAAGTCCAAGAATATGAAATGCTTAAATTTAAGGCCTTGAAAGTCCATAAATATTGAGAAAATCCTATAAAGTCCACAAAAGTCCTTAAAAAATAAAAAGTTCAGTCTTGAAAATTAAATTTCTGGTGTTTTTTACATTGTCTCGTTAATTTCTTTCTGTCAAGAAAGAGTAAAAGTCGGATGCGGACGCCGGTGCACATGGCCCGGCTTCTGTGTAAGTCATTAAATTTTACATATTTGATACCATGAAAGTCCTCAAAAGGTCCATGAAATTTCACAGCTGTCTGGTGGAGGAACCCTGTGTAGAGAAAATGTCCATAAGGCTTCCCTTACATAGAAGTATTCGGTATACGAAAACACCAGTTAACAAAGGCATTTCCGAGGATTCACCACCGTGAAGCCATTGTAAACCGGCGTTTTCGTATACCGTATACTTCGATGTAAAGGAAGCCTAAAGGACACTTCCGTAGGAAACATTGATCAACATTATTGCTGGTGTAGTCATTTGGATTATTGTGTCGTCTCTATTGAGATAGTTTCGCAGGCTGCGTCCTGCATTCTATTAATTGGTCTTTAATGAATGTTGTATTAAATGACGTTTGGAAGAGAAAAGCGTGTCTGGTACGTTTCTTGGTGGTTCATTGCCTTCATTACTGGTAATTATTGTTAATGCCCGTTATTTCTTGTATTGCAAGTGGTCACGGTTTCTTGAGACCTGCACTCTTCCGCATGAGAGCTGGCTCCTCGCCCCCCTCTTTCTCTCTCACATCCAGTTGATGGACAATTCACCATTGGTCCTTTCCTTGTTATGACTTCCCCAAGACCAAATCAAACAACTGCCTTAAGTTTATAAATTGACTGAGTTGTCCATTGAGAGCCGACGGGTGAGCAAACGCATGCCACCAGACTCCACTGCCTGTTAGGACCGTGGGCCTAAATTTCGTCTATGTTGGTGAGTCGGAGAGTGCCCTGTAGGCCTGTTGATATTGGTGTGATAACACGGCCAGGTCTGAGTGATACTGGTTTTCTGTCCTAGTACTCGTATTAGGGGAGCGACTCGAGGACAGGGGACCAGTGTAGTCGGTGCGTGATTCAATCGCCATTTATCATGTTTATTACCAGTATTGCGACAGGAACCATATCGAACCGAACTTAGTAAAGAGTTATGTCAGCCATTGGAGGAATTATAATTCCTCCAAGCTCAACGCTATATCAACTCTATCACCATGAATATATCAATTTTAATGGCAGAATCAAAATTCTTTTTTTCAGTACTGAATAGGGAGAAGTTTATGAGATTTTGTTCAGAAAAAATATGCCATTCACCAATATATACGGCAGTATCGATCCTGTTGTCTAATACAATGTACCGCTGATCGCTGATAGCACTTCATCGTTTGCAATAGGAGCAGTCAGCCGCGCTTATTGCTAACAGATGGCAGCACAGTCTTAGCGGACCAAATGTACAGGAAATCTATTATGATCGCTGCTCGATCGATAATGACTGGGTCCGATAGATGCATTGAATTGGGCCCTAGTGACACCTAGTGGTCAACTCGCTGACAGCTCCTATTGGTTTATGATATGCTTTCTGCGACCAGCTCTTTGATAAGTGTCTACTATGTTTTCTCAATGGTGAAATGTAAGGTAGGCCAACGTATCCTCATCAAAAGGCACCAACTCGTACACGAACTGGCGAGTCTTGATGTCATCCAGGTATGCTCACAGAGAGATGAGCATTGGTCCAACTATGACACTTATTTTATTCTGCATGTGTATGTCGGCCTGTCTAGGAGAGAGTATACGACCACGTGGTTTCGGTCTTGGGAGCTTTCTGTATGATCGTGCAGAGAGTAACGATCGCTCCAACCTCCTGTATACAGACTGGGCCGTCACGCGGTACCGTGATTCGCGCTTTACCGTGATTTCGCGGTGAAAAGAGGAAGTGGATCGAATGTGGCGCAACCGCACTAACTGCTCGCGGAGCATGGTGGGAATGGTGGTCGCGCTGCAGCGTGATATCACGGGGCAGTTGAAGTCAACGTTTTACAATGGTTTACTTGTGAAGATTACAACAACAATCGCGGCTAACCGAGGCCACCCGAAGATAAGAGACTTTAGCACGTCTAATTTCAAAAAAGCGTCAATCGTTTAAAAAAAGCGTCATTTTGAAATGACCTGTCCAAATGCAATCTCTATCATCTTATCTACATACCAGAACTGAATTTCAGGCGTTGCAGGCGTTTATGGCGCCGAAAATGGCATATAATGCAGGTAGGCATGGCAGGCCTGCCATTACGGTTGTCGAGGTAAATTTCGGTCGAAAATTGCCTTTAAAATCTTTAAACGTGAGTATGACACAGTGAATTCTTGCTTGTTTATTGACAAAAATTGTACAAGTTAACGGTGAGAAGTTTCCGTCCCCTCCACGCAGGATTGTAGGTGTTTTCTGCCAAAACAAATATTGTATTTTGTACAGCCACTGCGCGGTTGGGCGCGACAAAGTCACGTCCACGTTTCCATCACGGTACCGCGTGACGGCCCAGTCTGGTATACCTCTGTTGAACAGAGATGTTGGTATTCTTGGCGATTCGTGACCAGAAATTCGATGTACGTCTTTGATGGCAGCTACTATCACAAAATTTCGTGCACCTGTCTCAGCCAGAAAAACATCTCCACCAGGTCAGGAGACCATGTTTGGGTGGCCATGTATGAAAGCCTTTTTGGTAAAGATGCCGAATAAGCATTGCGGACTCTGAAAAAGCTTCGTTGGAAGAGTTTGCGACGACGGTAAGGTAAGGTCGCTCGCGGCGAATCCCCTTCCCACTTGTCCAGTCTTAGGTGGTGATTGGATGCGCTGTCGGTGCACGTGACGCCATAAAAGATCATGCTAAAAGAACGCTTTTGCTGGCTTTTACAACTGGAACCCGTCGTGAAACACTACCCCGGCTGCTGAAGGCTACTCTCAATGAAATAGCTGGAGTGCGTGTGAAAGAAATATGCACCGTTCACACCTGCTCCACGTTTTCGATTGTCGACGAATCAAATGAAGTTATATTACGGTTGGTAAAACAATGAAAACGGCGAAACTCGAGTTGCGTCAACAAGAAAATGCTGACTTGTAAACATTCAACTTGGAACGGGTTGGCAAAGTTACCCTGTGAATTCAATCTTGTAATTGCCTCTGCGTATTACACAAATGTAAAGGTAAACAGCTTCGACCTCAGTATTTACAGCCCCACCGATATTATCCGCACAAGAATACAGTGTTGTCTGTTATGTTTTCTGATGGGGTGTCTTGGGTTCGTGTTTGATTCAAGATCGACTGTCTGCTGGAGACACATGACAAAGTCGATATGTCGGGAACGGGACAGGATACCCCTTCCTGAAGGGTGTAAACTGATGGTTAAAAAGGTTAGTATTTGTCTTGACAAATGATTGGGGAACAGGGTTGACCGCTATACACGCGGAAGATCCCCTGGAGTGAGCAACATAGAGTTTTCGCAACCCCCCCGAAACGCCAACGCGAAACGTCTGTCCTTTTGTTCGGTGCTGTCTTCGTGGCATCGATCAATGGGTTTGGCGTTCGCGTTCGCGTTTCGGGGGTTTGCGAAAACTCCCTTTAGCCTGGTATGCCTGGAATGTGTGCTTGACAGGTCCATGATTTCAATGCAAAAGCCCACGTAGGCCGTACATTTAAAGGGGCACGATATTTCCACTTTTTCTCAGCAGCCGGCGCCACCGGCGGTGATTGCGTCATTCTCCAATGCCTAGTTTTGCCCTTTCGCCCCAGTGTTGGGGCATTTTGATAAGGGGTTGTTAACAAAATTGTCAACCGTCATTTAGGTATTTAACAATCTAATATTGTTTTTAAACACTGCAAGAATTGGATCGGTATGTAACTGGGGTTCATATGGACTCGGGTAACTGCCGCTGAGACTCTCTAGATGGCAGCACTAGTCTTTTAATGAACGAAATAATTAGCGGAACGGTGCTGCCATTTAACAAGTCGCATCGGCCGGCCAATCAGAGACTTCAGTCCAGTAGAACGAGTGGTACAGTAGGCTACATGTATCCGAATTGCCATCGATAAGGGATGTGGCAATTTCAGTTAATTGGCTCACTACGTGACTCTTATTTTCGTGTCAGATTTTGCGTTTCCAATCGATTGTGGAGTCATGTTTTGTCCAATGTTATTGATCATGGTATATATATACGGTGAATTGTATGTAGTTTTGTCTGAAGTCANCGTTGCATTGTTTTTGAGATATTGGGGGGGGGGGGGCTGAAAGAGAGGAAGCGTATTGTGCTTGAGGGGCTGGATTTAGGTCGGCGAGTCGGTCGGTCGGCGTTTTTCCGGTTACCTGTCGCCACCAGGCTTGTCTAGTTTTTACTAACGTTAGGCCTATAGTTAGAGTGATGTATCAGATAGGTTGCAAAGTAGTGCGCTCATTCGAAACTGCGCCTTTCAATAAAGATGACCGTGTTGGAACACTCTTTCTAAAGGTGACCGTGTTGGCACACTCTTTCTAAAGGTGACCGTGTTGGAACACTCTTTCCATAGGTGACCGTGTTGGAACACTCTTTCCATAGGTGACCGTGTTGGAACACTCTTTCCATAGGTGACCGTGTTGGAACACTTAAGAAACTAGCCACTGTGCCGTTGGTGGCGACCCCAACATGTTTTCTTTCGTCGTCGGATCGAGAATGGTTACTTCTGTTTGCTACACGTAAGAATTTAACAGGAATCACATATAAACAAAATCAGGCTGGTTACGAAGTTCAACACCTTTTCGTAATAGAGGGCGCATTCCGCTGCCGTGGTGCGTTTTCTCAGCATGGCTTCGCTGTTTTCAAGCTTGAGAATATTTCAAAGTGCAAGGGCCAGGGATTCTGTGGTAAATGGCTGCTCTGTGATACATATGGGAAAGTCATTGCAATGATTGGCCGATTCTGCTCAATGCGACCTTGTAAAAAGTCGGAATCGGATAAAACGTTTGCATTGCAGTTGTTTTTTGATACGGCCAATTCAAACCAAGGCTTTATAGTCGCACTTTGTCGTTACTTAATCAGCGCCTTTAAAAAAGAGGTTTCTCTGACCACGTATAATTTCACGAAGGTCGGGAGGCGTCTCTTTCACACCCGCGTAGAAACACTGATTGTGAACAGGGCTGTTCCGGCTGCAGCTGATTTGGTTACCAGTCTTCGGTCATTTTCTCTTCCCCACAGCGATAGCATTATCATTACTTTTCAAATAGGAATACATGGGGTCTTTAAGTATTTCGCGTATCAAGTGCAAAAATCAGATAATTTTAAGTCTCGCACGATATTCAAAAATAAGTACCCCTCAGAAATGAAAATCATCCGAACTGTTCTTCCTGATGACATAATGAACAGGGTCATCTACATGTCATTAGAAACTTCTTCAACGATGTCATATCCTCCTGCAGTCTACAAAGTCATACAGTTAGATTGTCAGGATAATGCGAGTGATTTTGCGCAGCATTTGAACATAACTTCTCTAAGATATCGTGAAGAAGTCGAGGATTTCGTTATAGATCAAACCGGAAGGGTTTTCTCCATGCTTTTTTCCAAGGCATCTTACGCTGAAATCTTTCGTATCGTTCCCGAGATTATCTAAAACACTTAGGTAAGCTTGGATGCACTAAAAATGTACCGTAATTTCTCCTCCTAGGAGCAAAAAGGTTTGATTAGCAATGGGGATCATAACTACGACGAGAGGGCAGCGAATTCTACGGTAGAAATTCTTCTGTTTGAATGGTATAGCAGCCCAACCTTTACAACCGACTGGAGAATTCATTCCGTAATACCTTATAATCAACTGAAACAAGGCTAACAGTCGGATTTCTAGAGATTTTATAGGTGACAACATATAGATGCTGTGGCTGAGAGCCCCAGCGACATCTAATGATATGAATGTAATGAAAAATGAAATGAAATGTACAATGGCTTATACTGCGTACGATACCAATCATAAGAGTGTCTATTTCATGGTATAGTCACTACTCTTGTGTCTTACTGAATATTTTTTTCCGTTGAATTATACTATGCGAATAAAAGAGATGTCGCATATTCGAACTATCACTTTGCAGTCATTTCTGGGCTCATATTCATAAAACTATAAGTCTAAGTGTGACACTTATCCTTTGTTCAACACAAAAGATAAGTATCATACATGTACTTTGACTTAAGTACATGTATGTTTATGAATATGGACCCTGGATTTGATCAGAAAAAATCGTCTTTCCCAACTCGGGCATTGAAGATTTAATTGAATATGATCTTTTTTCTTCCTTTTGTGTCGGGATGCCCCATACTGTCGAGATTCATGTCTGCTGACACTCTTTGCCTTCAAAATATTCAATACGGTCGTCCCTTTCGTATTTGACCGAGGCTTTAGTCTGACTGGAATGCACACAGATGGAAGACTGAGAGTCAATTCTCCTGAACATAAACGATTTACAACGGAACTCCTGTTCCTCTAAACAGTTGAGTTTACACTCGAGAAGTGTGAGATCATACGTCAGCCTTGATTCGCTATCGGTCACGTGGATCAGCAGACCTGATTCCCTCATCCATCCGCAGAAATTTGCTGAAATGAAAAGAAGTGGGTTTCAGGAAATTCTGTTAGGTGGCGCTTTCGCCCACTGAGTCCGATGCTTTCGAGAAGGTTCACGGATACCACCTCCCAGCCACATCCACCGGCAGAGGGCGCATGGTCCAGGAAAGCCTCAGTCCAACATTGTATTTTTGCTGTGCCAGGGTCTGAATGAGATATCAGATTCAATTTATCAAAACAGAATACTCACACTTCAACAAGCATCGTGGAGTCTCAAAATACACTGTTGACGCTCGGGTTGAGAAATGTCTGCCGGCCTCCCAGTTGGCGCTCAGCACACAGCGTCGACTCGACACCCAGAGAATCTTTCTGACCGAGTAATGAAACGACCTGCATTCGAAGTCTTGCTCTTCTAAACAGCGAAGTTTACACTCGTCAAGGTCGCCAACCGTGAACTGTTTCCTTGCCTTGACGTTGAGAGCCTTCCCTCTTTGATAAAGCCATACACATTCTTCAGTTTCGTCGATGACGGGCGTGGCTGGAATGCACGACAAATGTATTGTTCAATACAGCTGTGATAGAATCTAATGTCCCCGTCTTCCTGATGTCCCCCTGCATTGTTTGTCACAGGATTAATGTCTTGGTCTCTCTAGAGTCCTATTCAATGGTGCCGCTTAATCCGTAAATGTATTGTTGGGGGACATGACATATCGGGGGGGGGNACATACCGCGTGATTGTCTTGAAATAGACCTACATTGTATACACACACCAAAATCGTAATGGTGCATGTGTATGGTCACAGAAACCAGGCTTTGCCAATGGGAGAGCGTCAATATCAGGATTTCGATTCGAAGATATCAACAGCCTGCTGTGTGATTAGCAATGCCGACCATTACCAGCAGGAGAAGCTGACCCAGCCAATGCCAGACATTTCTGACCAACGCGATGTTGGTGTAGGTCCCTACATGTATATTTCGTATGAGTACTTGAACAAGGCTGCCAGTGTTGTACAATGTTTCTAGGAAGGAATTTTACCTGTGGTGGGCGTGGATCCCGTGTTGCCACTTTTGACTTTGCAGGACTTGCTCTTTGGGCATACGCACTTACAATGGTGATCAACGAATCCTGGCGATGCACATGAAATATTCTTTGGACAGTGCGCTGCAGAAGCAAGTACATGTACATGTACATGGAAAAGTAAATTAGTCATGATAACAGCGAAGCGTCTTGCCATTTGTATAAATTCCCAAGCAACGACTTATTGTCATTGCATAGAGAAGGTGACACGCATGTTATGTCATATCATAGCCGCAGTTATCTCATTTTGTTGCAGATACGACGAAAGCTACCTCTTTTCCTACATCCTGAGAATCTCAGGTCATTTACGGTCGTACCCTCCCTCAATGAACCAAGAAGGGGAGCCGGAGTGCGAGCATGCTTTTCCTTTTGCTTCCAGCACATCTTATCAAAGAGCAAGGGGGAAGTTACCAAGGACAGAATATCAATTTGATCCTTACCACTACAATTATACATAATACTGGCGAGTTTCCTGTCATAGAAACTTAAACTTTCTCGTTGTCCTATCAGTTCTTGGGCTCGATGATCCTTTGTGATTAATTCACCGTCTGCAACAAACAACAAACATTTATGGACGGGGCCAGTTCGACGTTGAAAAACGGACATCTTTCACCATTTGCTGATACACTCGTCCGCTTCAACATCCGGCCGGCGGGTTCGGTGCATGCTTGTGACGTGTTTATCCGTCTCGTACGCTTAAAGCTGAACTGCACGAACTCACGCTCCGCACGGAACTACTGCCATCTATTCGTGTATCTCCACGAAAAGCCAGTGGTTGAATACCGTGGCGCCACCAAAGAGACCTGGGGTGTCCGCATAGAAACTCCGCTGGCGCTAGCGGAGCCCATCTGCCGATAGTGCTGTACATTTTTCCATGCATTTTAACACCGATAGGCTGTAGAAGCACTAGCGGAGTTTCTATGCGGCCACCCCTGTAGTCTATCACGTTCTGCAGGTACATGTATTTAAAGGGAGTTTGCACTTCTGTCGCCGATCGCCATTCCGTGGCGCTGTGGTTTTCGTCATGCAGTTCAGCTTTAATATGTACATGTTTTCTACTCTCAGAATGATTCTCAACCAAAAATCTCTATACTGACCGTTATCTGGGTAGTGCATGATAGAAAGATAATCGTAAGGGATGCCGTAGGTGTTGACGAATTGGGAACTTTCCTTCGAGTACTGATCTCTCACACTCCCGTCAACACGGGGCCAACGGATTCTGCAGAAAGAACGTTTTCCGATCAAATTGGGCAGTAGAAGCAGTTTTTTTACAGTTTTGTGCTACAGGAATATATTCTTCGAAATAGGGAGATTTCTTTGAATTAGTAATGTTTTTTCCTTGTTGCTTGTTTGGCTTTCCCAAACTAGGTGCCATCAATAGCCTATGCTACATCATAACGGCAAACCAAAGTGGTGGTCCGTGCCTGTCTTTGTTGTGGAACGGGCGGTAGCGCCACGGGAGTACAGCGGCAAAGACTGGAACCAGTCTACCTCCAGTTTATTGCTTTACGAGAGTGATAACTCACGTGATATGGTTATCCCTGTCCGGTCGTGCGTGTTCATGAAACCAGCCAATCGTGTGCCCTAGTTCGTGGATCATCGTCCCTCGGGTCTGAAGTTAACAAAAGTTGATGATAATGAGATAAAAGTGTGATTGAAATGACCAATGAGAGGGAGGCGCTCATGGCATGGCTGATAACAGGCCCTTGAGGTATGGCTGATAACAGGCCCTTGTGTTTTGCAGTTTTGGCTCAAGACTTTTCCCAGTGAAGCCCATAACCTAAAAATCTTTTTTCCCGTCCATTGCGGAGGTCAACTAAGTGAACTATGAGTCGAAAGTGTTCTTACTTGAACGTTGTACGTCTTGTTATAAAACGAGGAAGAAGATAAGGTCAAATTTTTGTAGTGTACTTGAAAAATATCATGAGGTGCCACTTCACCTTTGCCAACGATAAGAAGAAAATTTATTGTCTTTCGCCTACGCCTCATGCTATGATATCAGACTCAATTTTTTGGGTATCAGTATTATACTATATTTGGGCGTCTCAGTTATGTCACGCCAAACTGTGACTCGACAAAGGAAACATGACTGCAAGAATTGTGGACAGAAGAATGACCCTCGCTCGGAATATGTGTCAACGCCCATATCCGAATCCGGATAAATTGAATGAATATTACTTGAGTCACATCCTGTGGAACGGTATTGTCCCCCAGGAAACGTAAACATACCATTTCCTGACAGAGTATGACATTTTCCTTGACATGCTTCAATTGAGATGTTGAAAAAATGAAATCTACTTGACTATTTCAACGACACTCTCTTGCTCGAAATATTGCCTATCTTGTAAAAAAAGTAAAAGCACTTGAAGGGAACCAAACTGGACGGGACCCTTACTATAGACAAAATGGAGAAAGTTTTGTTGGAGAAAATTCGAACGATTATCCTGCCCCCCCCCCCCACACACACACACGTTGCAAAGTCCACGGGTTGAACGTGGCGTCATTTCGTCGCCTTATTGCATCCCATACGGCCAGGCTCCATCAGAGTACAACGGGCCACTTGGAATGGTTTATTATTTATGACATTCGTTGCTAAAAAAACGGTCACGCATGAATACGAAACGAATTGTTTCATGTGTAACGTTTGGCTTATTCGAACTCTTAGTTTTACCAGGAGAGCTGAATGATCGTACCAGGCAATTTTCATGGACATACAGATGCTGGATGCCACCGATTCTCCCTAAATTGGCGCTGCACCTGCAATGAAAATGGGGGTAAATAGAAAAATAAGGTATTCTGGGGATCGGCGCCTGCCACTGTGGCAGGCGCCGATGTTTCCCGGCGCTGCTCCACTCCGACATCCCAGAGCCAATGTTGTTTGATCGACTTCCTGTTTCTTTCAGGTAACTGATTGAGGGTTTTATGGTTCACTATAGAATGATTCTTAAACACCGTATATTACATCATGGCAATGCCTCGTCACCCTTACCATTTCCCTTTTTCGAAAACAAGTTGGTCTGGGCCATGTTTTCTGCGGTCGTATTTCTCAAATTTTAAGCAGGTAAAGCTCATCCAGTGATCCATGGCTGATTGGAGAATTTCTTCCGCCCAGATGGAGACATCACCTGAAATCGAATGGTGAATGGTGAAAAGGGCAAGAGCATGAAATCACTTCTGGCTTTGTCTCTGTGTCAAGGGAAGCATCACCTTGATATTGGCGATTTCTTTCTCCAGTTATTACGTACCAACTGATGGATCAATGGTGTACGGTATGATCCCTTTCGGCCAATGAAATTCTATCGAATTGAGAGCCTTCCTTTTGTGTCTCTTCCTTGACCTTGCTGCCTCCATTAACCTCGCTTGCCTTGGCGTCAGAAGGATGTCAAATCCGACAACGATTGGCTTGTCGGTGGTTGTATTTTGTGTTGTGGTGTACTCAGGTCCGGTGTGGTTTGAATCTGTAATAAAGTCATATGGCAGTAAACATGAGAAAATTCTTTGGTTACTCTATCTACATTTATTTTAGAAACACAACGTTTCAACCAGTGTACCCTGGCCGTAGTCCTGTGTACAAGTGAATAGCACATGGGGAGAGGGAGCATAAATACCACACTGTTTCTTTAAGCATTAGGCAAACATTTAGACAAAATACATACTGTTTTTTTAAGCATTAGACAAACATATGGATAAAGGTCCAAGGGAAAACTGCTGTAGCAGCTAATTGTCACTGCTACAGCAGTTTTCCCTTGGACCTTTATCCATATGTTTGTCTAATGCTTAAAAAAACAGTATGTATTTTGTCTAAATGTTTGCCTAATGCTTAAAGAAACAGTGTGGTATTTATGCTCCCTCTCCCCATGTGCTATTCACTTGTACACAGGACTACGGCCAGGGTACACTGGTTGAAACGTTGTGTTTCTAAAATAAATGTAGATAGAGTAACCAAAGAATTTTCTCATGTTTAGTTTCACCTATCTAAAATGTCACTCAAAGAACTCATATGGCAGTGTTTCACGTTTCAGCAGAATGAGAGATACGTTTTTTTTTCTCTGTTATAGCTTAATACTGACGAATGCATAATTACTTAAAGCTGAACTGCATGAACAAAAACACCAGAGCGCCGCAGCCTGGCGGTGTACAGTTCAGCTTTAAGTCTGATAAAAAGCAATTTACAGGCCTTCCATTCACAGCTGTAATGGGAAGCGTGTTCTGCGAAGTGATAAGCCGAACAATATATGCTTGATTAAGCATGAAGGACAGGCCTATTGTTAGAAGTCGAGATTAGCTTCGAATCGCCAAAGTACATGATTTTAAAAATCCCGCCTGGACTACTTCTGTCGTGGTGTGGCTGTTGTATTCCCTCTAAGTTCCTTACCTTCGTGTATACCCTTTATGGCAGCGTCGATTATCAACTGTCCGCTTGACCTGGCGTGGTTACCCTCATTGCACTGAACCTGTATCACAAAATACGGAATGTACTAAGGAATGCAGAAAAGATTATCCAGGGGCAAGCAGCGGGGCAAGCAGTCAAATCGTTTAACATTCCGTGATTAAATTATTTGGTTTTATGAATGGCAAACATGATCAGATGACTCGTGTTTTTCCTACCAGTTTTCTAGTTCATTTCTTCTAGATGTCATATACAATTATAAACAGGAACTTACGATCAGAACAGGTCATAAATTAATTGACTACGGTACAAATCGACGAAGATATCGGTCATGGCGAGCTTACGACATGGCTACGGACAATACGGGGTTTTCGCAAAGCCCCCGAAACTAAAGACTAAAGAACTGTATCTCTCACACGCTGAAAAATGCCAATCAAAGAAATATGCTAGACATTTCGTCATTTTGATGTTTGCTGCGACTATTTTTTTTTCTAGCGAAAATCAAACTCTCGGAGGAAATAAGTTGTGGGCGATAAGTTATAAACCTGAGTATTCAGAGAATAATTAAAGCACATTACTTTTTTGAATTACATGTATTGCGTCATAGAGCAACAACCAGAATCTAGCGAANCAATTAAAGCACATTACTTTCTTGAATTACATGTATTGCGTCATAGAACAACAACCAGAACATTAAACTTACATGTATACTTAAATTAATTATACATTCATTGGAAATCAAAGTATAAAAAACGTCATAGTATTTTTACAGTGAAAGAATGTGACCTTCGTCATTTCGAAGTCAAGTTTCTCGGTTGATACAATAAACTTGGAGGCATTTGACCTCAATTTTGTGGTGTCAAGTTTATACATGCACAGTTGGGAACGAATTTGCTTTTATTTTATTAGCTTTAATGGACAATGACGAAGTATGAACGTTTAAGTTGTATATATTATGGATGTTTTTCTGTAAACGTTCCTCATGGGAGCTGAGTGCGGGTTAACATGTAAGTGCATTGCTGAAGCTGATGGCCCTGGTTGGATTATTTATATACATATGTCGTAAGAGAGCAGAAATGTCGTATGTCGTGAATAAATGTATTATTTACGATGACACCATACAAAAAGGACCGAAGCCAGATGATATTTTGCCCTCAATACTGTCATGACTGTGTGCATCTCTAAAATAAAGAAGGCACAACTGCGGCAGACAAGAAAAGGCAAATAGAGGAAAGAACCACACTGTCCAATAAAAAAATAAGTGGCGGTCACGGCCGCCAAATGCCCCAAACCATCATCGCCGTACCTTTTCTTGGGCTTGCGGTTTCCTTTTAACAAATACTTTGTATTACGAAGCTAGGGCTTTTGTCAAAGACTTGGGAGACCAATTGAAAGCAATTCTACAGGACCGTATTTAAAAGAGGTGGGCAGGGGGCAGCTACNCCCCCCCCCCCCCAGAGAGGGGGAACCAAAAAGTTAAATACGGCCCTGTTCTATCATGTTTACCGACTGGCAAAGTGCAAAGACAGCATTTGACGGCGAACTCTGTATTTCATACAATTATATGGTTTACCGTATTTCTTCTGACTGAAGAATCTTCTTGACGGATATAGACACAACGTCTTATATAGGCTAACACCCTTTATCATAACCGGCAGACGATTTTATGATAATAGGCCTAGTAGGTAGGCCAATGTAAAATATCAGTAATCATGACTGAATATTTGGAAAGTATCGTTTGGTAGGTTCTTGATAACCGGCACATAGCCTATATTTTAAGTTGATTAAGCAAGATGTCAAAACAAAACAAAGACCACAGGAATATCACACCTGAAATTTTCCTTTTACAGAGAAGTTCGGTACGAGCGTTACTTACCCCCAGCAGAGAGATAAGAAGTAATATCCACATCGTGCCCACTACCATTGGTTCCCCTGTCAGCACCGATCGTCCTGTCTTCATGCTTAACTTCGTCGAAACGGTCAAAACTGGCGTAACTTTGAAGACAACTGGAGACTTAATAATATCAATCTATCAGTTAACGACGCTATTAAAGTATGACCTATATCTGTCAATTCCACTTGGTCACGTGGTTGATACTTAACCAATAATCGCACTGGAAATCGATTACGGAGAGTAATTAAATTCCAGCCTGTTCGTAAAAAAGGAATGGGGTTGAATTTAAATAGCCTTGAGAATGCGTCATGTGCTTGGACCACAGCGCAGAACTTCAAATCGAAACAACCTGTGCTTAATTGGCGAATAAAGTAATTTAGCCGTTCCCTTGTAAATGCCAGCCTCCCAAGTAATGTCGCTGTACTCGTCTATTTCTATTTCTTCCTGAAAGTTCACGTCCTGTGCATGTTCAGGTTATCAACTGCATCTTTCTTTAAGAAATATAAAAATAGCCCTTAAAGTTCGTCATGGGTGTTACCAAGGAAACGGCTATTGATGAGCAGGCCTATTTTCCAAACATCGACGATGCCATGAATGCGGATGTCATGTAATGACATTCTTCTAAAACTTCCTTTAGAAGAATCAGGCATGTCAGGTAACGATTGGTATTTGATACCTGCAGGCAAATGAGTACCATTATCCGTGATTTATCAAACTCGCTCAGCTGATAGGAGTGACAATATAGATGACGTCATCGATACATGTACTTTTCTTGTACACCATGATGCAACCTATACTTCTTCGACGGCAAGTATTTGGTCGA
>NMRB01001689.1:0-47220 GCA_002633025.1 Notospermus geniculatus | reverse complement strand
ACACAACCCAAATTTGCTCTCCATGAGAGTTTTTACTACCTTGCGGGACTGCTTTTCTCGGGGGCGACGGAAAGCAACCCCACTTCAACACCAAGCAGGATCATCATTGGTGTGTTCATATTCTTCTCGATCGTAGTTTTCCAGTCGTACACCGCCAACATGACCGCCTTTCTAACAATGAGACGCACTGAGGACATTGTTACAGACCTAGAAACGATTTCAAAACAGACCACGTACGAATATGGCGTCATAGAGGGAAGCGAGGCCCACAATATTCTTTCCTCCTCCCGTGTGGACCCCCTGTACCGTATCTGGATCTATATCAAACGGAAGAAGTCGACCAGGCTCATCAAAAGCTACCAAGAGGCCATCGACCGGATCGTTGCAGGAAAATTCATCTTGATAGGTGAATCAGTTATAACTGGGTAGGTTTGGCCCGGTTTCGTTTGATTTTCGAAGTTTACCACAATTTAAAACTTTGACTCCTTCCAAAGTAGGCCTAGTTCTATCTGAATCACAATCACGGAACTAGGCCTACAGGCAGAGGAATAAGGTAACAATTTCACATTTTCTTTGGCTTCACCTCAAGGTATTACCAAAGTCAAAACTGCAGTTTAATGAGCATCAGCCAGTTACACACAATGCCCATTCCCTACTCCATGGGGCTTCAAAAGGGATCGCCACTTACCACGAAGTTTGATTCCATTATTGAACAAGTGAATGAAGAAGATTTTGGGGAGCAGATCAGAAAAAGGTAAAGATCCACCATTTAAGGGCTTCAGTTCATGTTCACCTAGAACGGACGACGTTCTACCAATATTGTGGATTGATTTCGGTTTGTATAGACGAGTTTCGCTAAGCAGCCATCTTGCCAAAATTACGTCATCACCATGGGGATTTCCCCACTTGGGATGGGCGAACCAATCACCTGTCATTCTGGAGAAGAATTTCCATGACGATGACCTAAATTTGGCAAGATGGCTGCCAGCGAAACTCATCCATAGGCCTATGCAGTCTGGCCGAATACCATACCGTTATTATTGATAAACATACATGTAGCCTACATGTATTTCTGACCGGATGCCATAACAGTCTCTGAAGTATACACTGCAATGTTCATGTACTGAGATTCAGATGTCATATTTGCGAGAAATTTAGAAACTCCCAAATCGTCGTCAATTTCAGATGGTATCCAGACCCTGGCTGCGCCCAAGACTTCCAAGCCTCGGCCTCCAAGACCAGTCCTCTGTCATGGTCCGAGATGATGGGAATCTTCATAACACTGGCAATAGGAGCTGGATTGTCGATTCTTGTTGCGGTGATTGGCTGGTTAGTCCTCCGAACAAAACGAAAAAGGAAAACGAACGCAGATGAACATAACGAAGATGAAGATATAAACGAAAGATTCTAAGCCAGCGATGATACCACTAGACAGCTGTAGAGGTACCACCCTTTGCACTACCTCAAAACTGAGCTACCTCCCTCTGATCTACCTCAGTAAAGTCGTCAATATCAAATCTATCCGCAAAATTTATTGTAAATCTGCCGACTATAGTTCAAGTTACATGTAGTAGCCTATTCATGAACATTTTAAATTGTTCTCGGTGTTCTGGTTCTTACTTCGTGTTGTAGTCTGTCATCCAATGCTAAATGAACTTATCTCCACTCTCTCAAGAACAGCATCCTGAGGCAATCAGTGGTTCCCTTCGTCACTGCACTGCGGTGAGGAAAGGAACGAGCGCCGTGGCTGCTATTACATAAAACTACAAAGTCGGCCAATAGGGACACACTATGCCGTTAACAATGGATTCACGGCCGAGAACACTTTGTAAAGCCTTGTTAATCTATGTAATCGCAGCCACTGATTACCATTGTATGAACTCTATTTTTAGGCTGAGTTTAGGCTACATCGCGGCACACGCGACACGAACACGCAGGCGAACAAAGGTTTCATGGAGATGAATCCATTGTTCGCCTGCGTGTTCGTGTCGCGCGTGCCTCGTTGTAAACTCAGCCTTATGTAAAGTACACAAGTGCAGAGCAAGCTGATCCCAAAATCGCAGTGCATGCGATTAAAACGGAGATCATTCGTTTCGCATTCCAGAAAAGGGTTGCAGGATCGGTAATGATAGTAAAATAATCACTGATTACAAATTTTATTAATCATTCTACCAACACACAAAATTACATGTACAGTGATAAATACAAATTGCGTCACTCAATGTCCAGGAATATTGTACACATCGTTCATGTAACAAGTACACACCATTTATAGTATTATGCATACACCAGATAAAGCCATGACTTAACTTTGATATATGTACATATTTTACGAAAATAATACTTTCTCATTTGATTATTTGTATGTCGTCATAGTATATTTTCAAACACGCTTACACTACCTAAAAGCAATTTACTACTTTTGTATTACTGCGCGTATGCTGGAGTGGTAACAATGTCAACAGTAGAATGAATCGTCCTAGGTTTAGTTGGAAATGTACATGTATTGTCTTGGAGACAATGGACCCGACTACCGACCTCTTTCAGGCAATGCGTGTCGAGGCATGGATAAGCAGTGAACAATTGTCAACCTGGGCCCATATTCATAAAACTACTTATCCTTTGTTCATCACAATAAAGATACGTATCACACTTTGAATTACTTAGGCCCGCATTGTAGAATGCTTCTCAACGCAAATGACTTCCTCGAGGCTATTGTTCCCAACAGGAGAACAATAGCCTCGAGGAACTCCTTTACGTTGAGGAGCATTCTAAAATACGGGCCCTTGTATGTTTATGAATATGGATCCTGGCAGCTCGGATCTAAAAGTCGTACTACACTTAGCACGTACATGTAGTAAAAGGTGTCTGAATCCCGAACGGAGAGAAAATCCTTTAATTTGTCGTTGTGTTGAAGTCACTTAAAATACATGTAGGTAATGACAGATAAGTAGGGCCTATTTAGTGCGACAAAAAATACTGCCTTATGGAACGTTTGTGTGGGTATGAGAACCGTACCACGATTATTACAGATAAGCACATTGTCATCAACTAAACTAAAACTGACACCATCCTGTACAATGTACTACAGTCTTTTTTCGATGGTAGAAGTCTATGATGATACGACATACCCGCAATGGAATGTATGATAGGGCATGGAGGTAGTATTGAGAAGGAGCGAACACGGACCCCACATCAAACAGTACAATCATCGTTCCGCTGTTTGCTAAAGTGATTAGGGGGTTAGGCGGGAACAAAGGCAAACAATGGGGGCGTGGAATTGTGGTCACAGCGATTAGGGCCGTGCTCGCTCCTTCTCAATACTACCTCCATGGATAGGGACACCAGTACGAGGTGTTCAAGAAAACTGTATTCGAGTTACTATTGCGCTGCTATGCATGCTGATCTTTCATACAACAACCCGCCAGGCACACCAAACATTCATTCATTCACAATTCAAAGCTTTTTTTCATTAACGGTGTCCCCAAATGTTTGGGTCCCAAATGTTGCATGCTGCTACGGAATATGACGTAAAGTCATCATGAAATGAACGGAAGCGGCTTAGTCGTGAACCCAAAGAAAAAAAAAACAGCAGTTTACTCGGGCCATTTCGCTCGTTAGCCTAATGTGGAGGTTCTTCACCGACGTCACAACTCAATGCTAATGAGCTAATTAACACATAATTAGCCATGTGCTTGGCCGTCAGTAAGACACTAAAACTTTATGTAATTCAGCACTAACAGACAGGTATCATTCAATCATCAGACTGTACTGCTGTAGAACGTATGATTTTATTTGACAAATAAATTAAGAAACTGAAATAATAAGAAAGGTAGTTTGGAAAATATTCCAGTTAAACATTGACAATGACGGTCAATGTGGCCGCACCAGTTCCTATGAATTCTATCCTAATTAGGGTGTGACGTCACGTGAAGAACCTCTGTACAACTCTCTCGGACACCTTCCAGACGCGCCATCTTCATACCACACTGACAATATTCATTCAAAACATGCAGGCATTCGTCACTATCTCCCTCAGACTGGAACTCCACCCACCGTTCAACCATCTCACGCTTACCACAAACAACTTCCAAGCCCCTTACTACTAGTACATGTACTCAGCCAACAATAGTGAGCTTTCGCAAGCGCCCGGTTAGGCCCTCACGACGACGTTTATCTATTGTGTGAGCGCACCCAAACAATGGATAAACGTAGTCGTATGGCCTAACCGGGCGCTTGCGAAAGCTCACTAATGTCAACGCATTCATACAAGATTCGTACATACATTCATACATTAAAGGCGTCCATGTCGTTAAATGCAGGATTATTCTTTTTCGAGTGAATATGAATTTCAATACATTTACTTTATATTTTAGGCCAGTTATATATCATGTTTACAATTTAACGGAGTTACTGGGCGAAAAGCTTCGTGAAGATACATGTAGCATGCTGTCGTTCACTGCTGACCAGATTCCGAAACATCACAGCATTCATTCACCATGCTGATGTACATACACGTACTGAAAAATACTCTTAGCATGAATGCGACGACTTTGCCTTCCTTGCCGTAGCCAGCACTTTTCGTGACATCACACCGGACATCTTGAAAGATGGCCGACCTTGCATGGTGCTGCTACCAAGTGAAGACATGGCAAAACGTAATTCCAAAGCAAAACCAATCACACTTCAAAGACAATCAAACCATCAATCACACCATTCATCACAGATAAATAAAATTTCTCTCTGATGTTGAGATTTATAAAAGCGGCGATATTTTGGTCTTCGTCTCGGAAGACATGCCGGGATACGGATTTGTTATGCACTGTACTAGTAAACTGGAAGGGGAGAGGTTCTGGGACATCGTAACATCGCAAATAATGAATCTGCGATTTAAGCAATGGCATGTCGTTCTGATTTTTATTTGAAATCTGAGATATGCTATCAAATCCCAGTTCCCGATGTAAGTTCAGGGCGTGAACAGCAGACGACACCGCCATTGCCTGCATTTTGCAATTTACTTTCCTCTAAAAGACATAACGAACAGAAATTTGCTGACGAAACAGCCAATAACGAAACTTTTGCTGGTGTACAATATCAAGACGATTGTCTGATGTACAGTACATGTAGGCTAACGATGCTGACGGTTAGGCCTTACGGAAGATGGGGGAATGTGGCGTACATGTAGGCCCACATGTAAATTATACATTCTATTTTTGTGCCTAGTGTCGTCCTTTTATGGGAATACCAGTTTGGTGATCTCTCTTAGTAACCATAAGAAGACTTCGTGAGCATCTTCCAAACAGTAAATAATAACGCATGCCGTCATATCTTTGCCTGCCTATATAAATATGCCTCCCTACGAGATGGCGTTAGATTGTATATCAACATAAATTGAGATGAACAGGGAAGATACATTACATATACTTATATACTCGACAATGATGCAATTGACGACTCAGTCTGATGCTCATGACGGTGTATGAGAGTGACAATGTTCAAATTCTTTCCGTAAAATCGCCGAATTCAACGGTTCTTCTATGCATTGCTGTTTGCTGCTCGTATAAAAAGCGACGTGACAAAATTGATAGTGACAGAAACGTATACGGACTTCGCGCTGAGAACAATATTGATAACGGTGACAGGGCTAAGTGACTTTTGGCTTCTACCATATAACAATACTGATAAACTATTAATTGTTGTGGTGTCACTTGTGACCACTCCGTATCTTTAAAAGATTTATACTATTGCGCATTTGAGCGTAGCACTTATAGTCGTCCTTCCACGTCACCTGTAGAAAAAGCGCGTGCGGCTTATCAAAGACTCTTTGTTAAAAATCTCACAGAATCTAAACAATCTCAAGGGAGATACAGTTTCTACATTGCTAAGAATCAGATGCGGTGTCATCCGCCGACTTTCGTTGTCATAGTGACGCCATGCTGTCCCGTTCGGCATCTGTGTCTGTTTCGGTTGTGCCGAATCCGCCCTTTCCTGGGGAGCCATGCAGATTGAGCTTGATCTGCTCCGGGGCCAAACCTGAAAAAGAAGGAAAAGATCATTCCTCTGACGTGTTGCAGGGACGGGGACAGACCTTCTTACAACAGTACCGGTGTTACACCAGTACTGTTGTAAGAAGGTCCGTATTCTAGAAGCCTCCTTAACTCTAAGGTCCACTTTAATCTTTTGTATTCTGCCCTGCAAACAATAGCTAAAGGTAAACCTTAGAGTTAAGGAAGCTTCTAGAATCCGGCCCATAGCTTCCTATCGGACTCGAACCCACGGACCCCCTCATGAGGCATCAATCGCCAGTACTCAGTGGCAGCACGCCTTAACCACTAGGCCAAATCCCCATCTTCAAAAATGATGGTTTAATGACCCATGTTAAACGAGGCGTCCCTCAGTATATCTAACAGGTAATGCCAATGCTTTCAACCCTTCCTGTCTTTCAGCGGCGCCCAGGGTAGTATTTTAGAACCATTCCTTAAAGTTAAGGTCGACCTTAAGTCTATTGTAAAACCATCGAGAACAATAGATTTAAGGTGGACCTTAATGTTAAGGAACGTTCTAAAATACGGCCCCAGACTTCTACACCACTATTCAGTTCCTACAGTTTCTTCCAAGCGTCGCTGATAGTTACCTCCGTCTGTGTCCGAGACGTATGACGTTCTTGAATTAACAGGCATACACGGTTCATGTCTCCAGTGTGGGAATTTATTGTCTGAGGCTGCTTCAGGGAATAAGAGAAACGAAAGAAAGCATAATAAAAAAATGTTACAACCGGAATACAACAGAACAAAAACATGTCAATAGGCTATGCGCCAACGTAACTTCCATTTTCTACTTTTTACTTGAGTTTACCTAACGATGCTTTTAACATGCATTTTTTTGTAAAGGAAAAAAAGACGTCTATAGATGGAATTTTTCTTTTAACTCAAATTTCGTGGTGAAATAAACAGTGAATCAGGATTACGAAACAGGAATAAAGAAGAATATCACAAAGAACTTTCCATGTTTCCAATGTAAACATTAAGAAATAGGTCATCCGTGATTCCCCCTGTCCCCGTTGGTGGTTGTCTCAAGAACTGATTTACGGGTGAAGATGGTAGGCCTACAATGTGATATCAGGGATTTATACTTACCATCAAACTTCGAATGATTTTCCTTACTCGTACATGTCCCGGTTAACGTGCTGGTCGCAGCCTTTTTGTAATGTGCTGAGTTCATTGTAAGTTTTCGAACATTTTTATCAGGCTGGAAGACGATTATGTACATCTTGGGGGCAAATAAACAGACCAAGGTAACGGACGCGCTGAGACTGATGGAAATACATAACGTGGTGATTTGGACCTGAAACGAGGAGAAGACTGTGTTAAAAGTAATCAACTTAATAGTTTTAGCTCGGTTTTTACTCAGTGGGCCGATTTTTTTAAACGATGGCTAAGATAACCATCGGGTTTCATTAACCCTCAGTTGACAAACTGTTTGTTAATTGAAGTAAACTTTTCGATTATGAATCGTTGATAGCCAAACATTCTAAAAGTCAAAATGTTTACTTTGGTTAATTCACGGTTTGTCAGAAAAGCTTTACCTTAACTATATCGTTTAAAAAATCGGCTAAGTGTGATCCCAACCATGAGGTCGTAGCGCAACATACATGTACACCCCTCCGCATTAATTTATCTACACCTCAATTTTTTGAATATCTTGAGAACAAATTGACCAAATTTGATCGGGTTTGTGTTATATGAAATTTCCATGACTTGGTCAAATAATTCCAGCGGTTTTGAGTGATTGCTTTCACGACAACATTATGTAATCAGCTGTCAAAAAATGGCTGTAAAAGTCAACTTTTTAATTCTCAACTGAAATTTTTTAAAAACATCGGAGAGATAAAGATAGCCATTTGTTAAACACTATTGTGGAAGTTCTTGGTAAATTTATTCACCACTTTTGATGATATGGACGTTTTTCAATGGCTTTCATAGGCCAAATTCATGACACTAAGTTTGACTTGTGCCATGGTCCCCTAGTCAGTAAGCACCCAATCGCAAGGCTTATTTTTTAAAGTCCTTATTCATAGTCAATTGGCTATACCTCGTCCGAGAAAATTTTGTGATCGCCCGAGTGACTTTTCCGATTCGTCCAATCTTTCATTGTTCCTCTGGCGAGGTTGGATGTAGGCGTAATAGTGAACGACTGACCTAAGGCCTATTGGGCTTGAGGCCTATTATTGGCCTGTTGACTTGAACTTGGGTATTTCAATTGACCATTGTCCACATAAAGAATTCAGTTTACATTCATAAACCTACGCGTCATCTGCTTAATGTGGTCACATAACTCAATTATTAACATGATCCACTGGTCACATGTTACGGTTTTGTGACGAAAAAATTATTATTCATGACGTGGTGGTAGTCTGAACAGGGGCTGTGTCAACCATTGCAGTCAGGTCACGGCAAAGCTTCTGGGGAAAAACCTTTTTTCTCAGAAACTGTTATGATTTCCCGAATGGAACTTTAACAGTACTATTTCTTATGAGTGCTTTCAAAATGTATTGCAGAAATCAGAAGATTTTCACATAAAATAAAAAATGTTGATTTTGTAGCCTTTTTTTGACAGCTGATTACATAATGTTGGCGTAAAAGCAATCACTCAAAACCGTTGGAACAATGTCACTAACGCATGGAAATTTCATATAACAGAAACCCGATCAAATTTGGTCAATTTGTTCACAAGATATTCCAAAAAATGAGGTGTAGATAAATTAATGCGGAGGGGTGTACATGTACTGTTGGAGACGCTCCCTTTCATTGTTATTGGCAGTGCGGTGGATCTAGTGTACGATATGCCCCATCCCTTATAAAAGGCGTTACCGTGCATGCGCAACAATGTGTTTTCGCTCCCTTTCATTGTTATTGGCAGTGCGGTGGATCTGGTGTACGATATGTCCCATCCTTTATAAAAGGGTAATACCGTGCGCAACAATGTGTTTTTTTTCTTCATTTACTGAACGGGAAGCGAAATATTGTAAAAACAAGCTGTCAGTAGGTGCGTCTAGGGTATCAAGCTGTTACGATATATGGTTCTGATAATGGTGAATCCGTGTTAGGAAAGAATTAAATACTCATGAATCGCAAAGAGAGATCAACTAGGGAATTGTATGTCACTTGACAACGGCATTGTTTCATGCTTAGTAGAATATTTCATTACACGTTAATTAGATTAGCATGTGTACGTACATTTAGTCAACTTAAGTTAAACGTATCGTAAGAAGATACGTAGCGTTGACTCTGATGAATAGATCATTAATTCACTAATGACTCTGAATTACACAGATGAAAATTTGTCGATCTAAGTACAATGCAACCAATGACATGTTCAAGATCAAGGCATCTTGTCTAAATGCCTGAGCAGGCGTTTGTAATTATAACCTTGCAGCTTAAGGACACTGATTGCTGCAGAGCACAATTTTGAATCACTCCCGGGACGATTTATGATGCACCAGTTCATTCATGGCAGCAACCAGGGGAATGTAAAACTATAGTCGGGGTCATGATCAGGATCTTTTAGGTAGATCCGCCGGTAGTGATTACAGAGTTGTTGCTTAATGCACAAATCGGCTGCAAGTTTGTTTCGAAAACATTCTTCACTCCTTCATCAGTGCGCTCCGATATCCAATATGGCTGCCGCGGCAACCATCTTGAATTTGCATTCGGCGCATGAAATCAAAAACGCCAGAGAGCCTGTCTGCTCTGGAGCACAGGATACAAAAGATGTAAGGAACGCCGTCTGTTATAGAATTATTTACTACCATGGTAGTAAATCATTATTACCTAGGTAATAATTCGTACTTCCGTTTTCCGAAGTACGAATTATTACCTAGGTAAGAATTAAATACTACCAAGGTAGTAAATAATTATTACCTAGGTAAGAATTAAACACTACCATGGTAGTAAATAATTATTACCTAGGTAAGAATATTATTTACTACCATGGTAGAAAATATTTACTAGCATGGTAGTAAATAATTACAGCATGGTGGATTTATGGCAGGGACGGCTTGCGATAAGGAACGCCGTCTGTTAGGTTGCTAAAATTCATTTGCAGACATTACGCACAAGCAATCTCACTGTTCCGAAGTAATCGTCTCGCCAACCTGGGCAGTGATCGGCCATACGATTCGTGTATGGTTTACAAAGGTGAAATTGGCAATCTATCAGAACGCCTCTTCCTTCCTTCCTTGGAGGAGATGACCGTTCATTTCAAGTTCGACGGAGGTTTAGTATACTAACATTTTTTAATGTGGCATTCATAGCAGATGAAACTGAACCAAGAATAAGCCCCACCGACTTCAAAGTATGATTACAGCTGTATTGACAAACACCTCAACTTGCATTTTTACCATCTCCAAAGAGTACTAAAGGGACAGTCAGCATTTTGCAAACGGCTCTTGCAGTTGACGACTTCCCTTCTTATAAACGAAAATGCAGCTTGATGTGAGTTCGAGGTGTCTCATGAGGATTACACAGGTTTTGTGCACAGAAGCAGTTTTAAATGACTCGTATAGCTGTATCAGAATTTCATATTGTTCAGCTGGTGTTAAATGACGGGAATCTATCTTTAACGTTTAACATGACTGCTGTGGAATCTTCAAGAGTCAGTTTGAAATTGAAGGATTAATAATGTCTGTATGAGTTGGCTGGGATGACAAATGACATTTCGAGTGCGAGTCCGCAATTTATATATGTCTGAAAACCCTTAATGAAGCTTGCATTTTTTTCACCGAATGTTGGTATTTTAACTTTCGACTTTTTCCGCTTCATGTCATGTTTATTTGCTGCTGTCACGTGTGTTTCTTTTTAAGATTTAAGTGGCTTCACGCTAATAGTCACGACTTCTTAACGAAGATAAAGCTCAAGGTGTTCCAATCTTCAAGACGAAACGGTGAAGGTAGAATATGCGGTAGGGTTGGCCTACAAGCCATCTACAACCAAGAACCTGTTGATCAGACACTCTCTGAAGAAAAAAATTGCAACCACTTTTTTATGATTGTCGACTGTTGCTGTACTTAGCAGTGTACTGGTAATCTACATCTCCTATAAAAAGTGAGCTAAAGATAAGACAGTTCAAGAGATGACCATCTGGGGTTTCTCTGATTCGTGCGCTGCCCATTTCCTGAAATAGAAGCTACAAAGGAACTAATCATTACGACTCACTAGTCAAAGACAAGGTTTCAAGACCCCAACCGCTGTCAGCGTGATCTTATGCAATTTAAAGGGAGTATTTGAGGTAACCAAGCAGAATATATTAGGCTTCTTCTGCCTTGGGTTAATATGAGAGAACGTACTTTTTCTTGTACTGTTTGATGGCAGATTGAAACTTAATACAAAAGGTATATCCCAGAGGTTTAAGAAACGAAATGAAACGTGTATATGAGAAAAAAAACCCGGTTATTTCCCTGTTGAATGATGGGGTTGCGGTTCTTTTCGTATGCAATCCCCAAAGGGCCAGACATGTTAGAAGATTTTTTTATAGAACTGTCTTCTCCAAGTATTTCCCCCAGAGATAACTAAGGGAGATAGACGCAGTGTCGCAATCAGAGAGATCTCGTGGCCGGGTTCATTAGTTTTGGGTTGAAAGTGAAGCAATTTATAGTACTGGAGGCAGACTTGGGGTCATCACGAGTTCATTCTTTTGGCTAGGATGGATGGGGAGCACTAGGCTGACTAAGCGGCATCCGAACGCCTTCTCAGCACGTTTCCGAACATCACCAGTCGTCATTATAGAGTTTAGGGAGTTTTCGCAAAGCCCCCGAACGCCAATCCCATTGTTTGATGCCACGAAGAGAGCACCGAACAATAGGATAGACGTTCGCATTGACGTTTCGGGGGCTTTGCGAAAACTCCCTTTTCGCAAAGCCCCCCGAAACGCCAACGTCTACACTAGTTCGGTGCTCTCGTCGTGGCATCGAACAATGAGTTTGACGTTCGCGTCGGTGTTTCGGGGGTTTTGCGAAAACTCTCTCATATAGTCAAACGCGAATGCCAATAATAATAATGAGCGGGAAAATGTGGACGACTGACTTGTTTCTTTGCACTTTTTTATTGGTCATTCGTGCGGAAAATGAAAGCTACACTCAATCATACATTGGGGGTCTCCGCGACTGACAAACCGTGAAGAGTCGATACAAGAGCAAACAATTGCTGATGACATTCTATTGATTTTCTTGCTCTGTAAATCAACTTCGCCACTCTGTCAGCGTGATCTTATGCAATTTAAAGGGAGTATTTGAGGTAACCAAGCAGAATATATTAGGCTTCTTCTGCCTTGGGTTAATCTGAGAGAACGTACTTTTTCTTGTACTGTTTGATGGCAGATTGAAACTTAATACAAAAGGTATATCCCAGAGGTTTAAGAAACGAAATGAAACGTGTATATGAGAAAAAAACCCGGTTATTTCCCTGTTGAATGATGGGGTTGCGGTTCTTTTCGTATGCAATCCCCAAAGGGCCAGACATGTTAGAAGATTTTTTTTATAGAACTGTCTTCTCCAAGTATTTCCCCCAGAGATAACTAAGAGAGATAGACGCAGTGTCGCAATCAGAGAGATTTCGTGGCCGGGTTCATTAGTTTTGGGTTAAAAGTGAAGCAATTTATAGTATTGGAGACAGACTTGGGGTCATCACGAGTTCATTCTTGGCTAGGATGGATGGGGAGCACTAGGCTGACTAAGCGGCATCCGAACGCTTTCCCAGCACGTTTCCGAATATCACCAGTCGTCATTATAGAGCTTAGGGAGTTTTCGCAAAGCCCCCGAACGCCAATCCCATTGTTTGATGCCACGAAGAGAGCAGCGAACAATAGGATAGACGTTCGCGTTGGCGTTTCGGGGGCTTTGCGAAAAATCTCTTTTCGCAAAGCCCTAACTTTGGTTCGGTGCTCTCGTCGTGGCATCGAACAATGGGTTTAATGTTCGCGTCGGTGTTTCGGGGGGTTTTGCGAAAACTCTCTCATATAATCAAACGCGAATGCCAATAATAATAATGAGCGGGAAAATGTGGACGACTGACTGCTTTCTTTGCACTTTTTTATTGGTCATTCGTGCGGAAAATGAAAGCTACACTCAATCATACAGTGGGGGTCTCGGCGACTGACAAACCGTGAAGAGTCGATACAAGAGCAAACAATTGCTGATGACATTCTATTGATTTTCTTGCTCTGTAAATCAACTTCGCCACTGCAGAATGACGGGTAAAACATTACAGTTTTATATGAAAACATCCGTATTTAGTTTGGCCAATGACAGATGCTTCATTTATTTAATGGTTTCGGAATCGGCCAGAAGGCGTCGCATCCAAAACCAGACGTTGGGCAAGGGATTCGTTGGGAATGACTAGCAGGTGAAATTGAATAAAAGAACCGACGACCACAACAAACTCCTTTGACACCACCACTAAATTTCTCAATATTGTCGCCTAATCCCCGTCCCCCTCCCCCCAAATGCCACTAACACATCACTGCCGCCCCACTCTTCCTTCCCGAAAAAATGCTACTGACATATTTACGGCCAGTATTGCTGCTTTTCCTTAGAAAAAAACTAGACATCGTCATCTACGTGATACATATCGCAGCCAGGCCGAATGTTATTAAGGGTTCACCGTTTTGTTACACTTTTTGAGACACATCACGCTCAATTGATCTTGGATGGCGTTCCGACGTGATTCATCACAAAGGACATTGACTATTGGAAATCGAAACAGATTTGTTTTCGCCTATAACACCACGGGTAAGTGCACAGAAGAGTATGGCAAGCCAAAGCGGAATTTATTCAAGAAAGCAAAATCCCTTCAAGAACAAAAATTTATATTCAAGAAATTTGAAATTGTATTCAAAATGTATAAATTACCATTCAACAGTTTAAAAATTATTGTTCAAGATATATTTTGATAGTATAAAAAGTCTGAAAATATTGTGCAAGATGTTTATTTTCATGTTTAAAACGAATTTATGCAACCTTGAAAAAGTTTTGTCAAGCTTGAATAAAATGTTGTCAACCTTGAACAAAATTTTGTCAACCTTGAATAAAATTTTTTCAACCTTGAATAAAAATTTTCTATTCATTGATAAAAACTTTCAAATNCTTTTTTTCTTTTTCTCCTCACGCCTACTCTCATCACCCCCCTCATTTGGCGATTCATCTCCATCTTCTTGCGAATCACCCCATTTTCCTTTTTTCTTGTCACGGTCATCATCGTTAAGTCAACCTAATCACTCTGTCCATCCTAATCACTCAGCCTTATCAGACTCGGGCGCGGGTTCCTCCTCAGACTCGGAAACAGGCTCAGAACCCGGTGTAACCGTTTCTCTAAGTATCTGCACGAGCTCATCAGGTGTTGGGATCTAAAATAATATTGTGAAGTAATTGAATATCAGCGTAGATCATACTGATACATCGATATACAGGACAGTCATCCTGAGGTAATCAGTATAGAGGGTATACACATGATGTCACTTCCTGTTTCAATCTTAGTTTATGCCGCCATATTGGACCGAAGGTTTATTTGAAATCACTAAAATTAATGAGACCAAAACCAAAATATTTTGTTGACTACTTGTTAAATCATTCCAACTTCCATCAAAATTGAGTTAGGACCATTTTTGGGCTCACTAGGTTTTACCCCTTCATAACATGTACTAACATTGCAAAAATAGCAAGTTCCTTCCAAGATAATGATGAGTATGGCAAGCCAAAGCGGAATTTATTCAAGAAAGCAAATATCCCTTCAAGAACAAAAATTTATATTCAAGAAGTTTGAAATTGTATTCAAAATGTATAAATTACCATTCAACATTTTAAAAATTATTGTTCAAGATATATTTTGATAGTATGAAAAGTCTGAAAATATACAGATACAAACAGACACCATGACCAAAAAACAATGTATGCATGGGATCGGGAACATACAAATTTTAATGAGGTCGAATTTGATTAGATGTTGGTGCATGGTGATGTCCCATCATGTCGCAGCACAAATTATGATAAGAGGGGGCGCTGCGATCGCTTTCATGAAACTCGGTTTTTTCTGTAGTGCAGCCCTGTGGGTTAATTTTTTTTTAAAAATTCCTTCGCATTGCATTAGTACTGGGATGTATCTACAAAACGGCTGACTCAAAACTACAATAATAGGTGGCGCTGCTGAGATATTAATACGTTCACGTTTTTAACCATAAGTTCCGAATGGGTTAACATATTGACCTAATTCTTGTACATTCATCACATTCATCATGTACACGTGTCTGTGCATCCGTACATTATGCAGTTTGCCGCATTAACCCCTTCCTCCATTTTGTCAGTGAAATAGAATGCTTGGATTTCCTGATCAGATCGTCTCTCTTTAAATTTTGCATATTTAATTAGGTCATGACGTCGTCAGATTATGCAAATTGGGTCAAAAAAGTCGGTCACGTGACCTTGTTAGGGTTATCTCCGCTAGGGTTAGAATGGCGCCACTAAGTGCAGAAAGGAAGTGAAGTAAGGAAGGCCGAGGAATGGTAAGCATTCCATTTCACTGATAAAATGAAGGAAGGGGTTAATGCGGCAAATTGCATAATATGTACGGATGCACAGGCATGTGTACATGATGAATGTACAAGAATTAGGTCAATATGTTAACCCATTCGGAACTTATGGTTAAAAACGTGAACGTATTAATATCTCAGCAGCGCCACCTATTATTGTAGTTTTGAGTCAGCCGTTTTGTAGATACATCCCAGTACTAATGCAATGCGAAGGAATTTTTAAAAAAAATTAACCCACAGGGCTGCACTACAGAAAAAACCGAGTTTCATGAAAGCGATCGCAGCGCCCCCTTTTATCATAATTTGTGCTGCGACATGATGGGACATCACCATGCACCAACATCCAATCAAATTCGACCTCATTAAAATTTTTCTAGACAGGGGTATATACGGCCTTTAATTCACCTTTAACTTCCGCATTAAGCCATGTAAAAAATAGTTGGTTATAGCAGCTGACGGCGGCATCTGAGGTTGAAATTGATTAGCTCATTGGATAGCCCAGGTTGACAAACCTAGGGGTAGGATTTGTTTCCAAAGCTGTAGCTGCTGAAGGAGATGAGATATCAAGGCATGACAGACGGACAGAGACACAGACACACAGACATGACAGATACACACAGACACCATGACCAAAAAACAATGTATGCATGGGAACGGGAACATAAATATGTAAAATGAAAAATACATGTCCCTTATGGGCCACCGTACCAGAGCGCTGTTCGTCATCACCTGCGGTCACGTGCGTCTTGCCAATATTTCGTTCAAGGTTGACCACCTTTATTCAAGGTTGAAAACTTTTATTCAAGGTTGAACAAGTTTTATTCAAGGTTGAAAAAGTTTATCCAAGAATTGAAAAATTTTCACTGGTCAACATTTTGATTTATATATTCAAGATTTGAAAGTTTTTATCAATGAATAGAAAATTTTTGTTCAAGGTTGAAAAAATTTTATTCAAGGTTGACAAAATTTTGTTCAAGGTTGACAAAATTTTATTCAACGTTGACAAAACTTTTTCAAGGTTGCATAAATTCGTTTTAAACATGAAAATAAACATCTTGCACAATATTTTCAGACTTTTCATACTATCAAAATATATCTTGAACAATAATTTTTAAAATGTTGAATGGTAATTTATACATTTTGAATACAATTTCAAATTTCTTGAATATAAATTTTTGTTCTTGAAGGGATATTTGCTTTCTTGAATAAATTCCGCTTTGGCTTGCCATAGATGAGGCAGAACCTCAGATATTTTCGTTTAAAATTGTAGACTGGGTAGTTAATAATGAATTCACGTGAAAAACTGATGCTGAAGTTGGCTCTGGAGAAGCTGAAAAGGTGTCAAAATGCTGATTCTGCCATAGTCACTGTTCACTCTCCTATATCCCACGGGCATAATCCCACGATTTTTCAGTTTTTGCCATTTTTCTCGAAATGATCAAATTGTGACTTACTAAGTTTTACCAAATCACGGCACATATGTACTGGTGAATAAAACCACTTCTTTTCCCAACATTTTGCATTTAATACTTGTTTATCGGGCATGACAATTACCAATATATTCACACCTTTTCTAATGTAATGTGAAGTTTCCCTCCAGACCCATGGCTAACTATGCATGAATGAGCTAATTATGCAAGGATTATGAAGGCACATGTAGGTGCAGCATAGCCTCTATAGCTGGCTCGCTCCCTCTGTCACCTCAAAAATTATAGATTTTTAGTAAGATTATGTCCTGGGTCCATATTCATAAACATACTTAGGTCAAAGTGTGATACTTATCTTTTGTGTTGAACAAATGATAAGTGTCACACTTAAGTAGCTTTATGAATAATGGGCCCTGAGTAGCTGAGAAATTCCAAAATGTTAGACGACACCAACCAATACCTTAGCGTACGTACCTCTCTGATGCTCCCTTCTGTTTCCTCTGCCTTGCATGGTGGCTTGAAGACTCCTTCATCGACGACTTTCTCGACAATGTTGGTGAATTCGATGTAGAACTTCATCGTTAATTTGACTAAAACAGTGCAAATGTATTAAAAATACGACGTAAAAAAATTAGCCAATATGCAAATTTGGCCAATTCTTGTCAAGTAAAGCCGTGTTTACCTGACGTCCGAGATGCGATATACGATATGCGAGATGCGACAGCGATATGCGATGTCCGAAATCCGATGAAAAAACGTGCGTTCAATTTAACTGTCTGCGATATAGGTTGCGATATTCTAGCAGAAAAAAAGAAAACCTGGCTGCTGTACCACGTGACCTCTATATCGCATTCGTTTTTGATTTCGATCGCTACATGGAGCGAATGCTATATCGTCGTATCGTATGTCGGACAACGGATAAAGCCTAGCGTACATCGACACATTCTTGACAGTAGAGGGCGTTCCAAATAACCCTCTAGAATCGATCAGTCTTCGCCATGTTGAAAAGAAGTGCAGCGCAATAATATGTGTTTGAATTCCTTACCATTGTGAAGCGGTCGACCGCTCACTCAATAAAGAAGCGTCAACATGCGCAGTAGATCTAGTGCAAGGTTATACTTCCACAGGAAGATATAAATAATATTATTTAGGTCAAAATGAGGTTTAGATGCAAGACAAAATAAATATATTTGTAAAGCATAATCAATCTGTGGCAAGATATCATCGAGATTTTTCAGTTATTCTGAGACCAACGTAGTCACATGGCCACCCGTGCATTTTGTTTACCCATGTGACCAAACATCCCCCAGTATACCCTAACTTAAAAGAGCGCAAAGTTAGGGTATACTGGGGGATGTTTGGTCACGTGGGTAAACAAAATGCACGGGTGGCCATGTGACTACTTTGGTCTCAGAATAACTGAAAAACCTCGATGATATCTTGCCACAGATTCATTACGTTTTCACTCCCTTAGACCAAAATTCAGTTCTAACCCCGATATGCTGAGCATATCGGGGTAAGGATTATATTTGCAATATGTTTGCTCAGTGATTAGTTTGTTGGCCTCAGTGATTAGTTTATAGTTTGGGTTCAGAGTTCAAATAATTGAATAGCCACAGAAAAACAGCAACAATGGTCCATTTCATCTTGTTATTAAATATATATACAGCTATCTACATTTTCTCACAATCACGATGCATTTCGGAAGCCTCCTTCCTTCTTCAGGCGACATTTACAAATACAACTGTTGTATTTGTAAATATCTATTAAGTTCAGCTTTAAAGCTGACCTATCCGCACAAAAAGCCCCCATGCGACGACCAAGAGAATTACAAGCGCCCTGCAGACACCTCAAACGAAGGCTCAGAACATGATATACCCCACAACGCCAGGAGGGCGCCACCTTATTTGTCTTCAGGCAACAGAGCTGTCAACATCTCCGGATACCTCTTACACTACTCAAAGAAAAAAACATTGTACTCATTTATACTTATAGACGGGATTCGATCCGCCGGTCCTCTGATTTGTAATCCACCACTCTATCCACTCAGCCAACGAGCCAGCTGACAGATACATGATTTGTGTTTGTCATAGACGTAGACCTTCGACTTACGTAATAATACTACGAATAAGAGAAAACAAGAGAAGTCTTCCAACAAGTTCGGTGGCCGAACGGGTAAGACGGTGGAGCAAAGAAAACAGGGCGTGGGTTTGACTCCCAGCTGGGTCAAAATTTTTTCTTTCAGAAAATTGTTCAGCAGGAGCTCACCAGAGGATGTTGACACCTCTAAAGCTCGAAGGCAAATAAGGTGGCGCCCTCCTGGCGTCGCGGGGTATATCATGTTCTGAGCCTTCGTTTGAGGTGTCTGCAGGGCGTTTGCAATTCTCTTGCTCGTCGCATGGGGGCTTTTTGTGCGGATAGGTCAGCTTTTTAAGTTGCTTCCAGTCGCAAGGTCGATGTACGCTTTGCTTTAACGCGTGCAGATAAAGTGTTTTTCACATTGAACTGGCCAAAGGTACTTGGCTGACCTCTTGTCACTAAACTGTAATGGCATGATCACAAATAATAATGTTACACAACCCTCGGCAGCCAGTGTCATGGCTGACCAGCTTTGGCTGACACCATGAAAGAGCTATAATCTGTTTTCAAGTCAGTGTTGTACAACACCACTACCTCTTGGTAAATGTGATCTGGTCACATTCCTGAGTTCAACTAAGTACCTTTGGCCAGTTCAATGTGAAAAACACTTTAAAGCTGAACTAGATTCATTACACCACCGCGCAAGTTGACAAAAAAAATACCTGCCACGCCACAGCGCGGCAGGTAGGTGAAATACAAACGCCCTTGTCGGTGTTGAAACTCCGTCTCCAAACCCGATATTCCCCCGACCTAGACTAGATGGCGCTGTCATTCAACCGCGAGCAGCCGAAGGGCGAGGATCTCCGCATACAATAATGGCAACTGCACCGGTCAGTACAATGAATGGTCAACAATACATACAGGCCTAGGCCTACGTGGTCATGCATTGTCGATAAACAAAGAGCCTGCAGCCATCCCAAACCCCCAAAAAACCCTCACAAATCGAACTAAGTCGTAAAACGGGAAATAATCAAACCTACCCTCACAAATTCAGAGGGACATATGCCAAAAAATTCCAGTAAAATCCATTTTCCAATGCTGCTTCGACCGGCACACACAACGCCCTTTCGCCATCTTGGTTTCGTACGTGGATAAGCAGCATGCTATCCCGGCATGCAATGTAATTCCCAGATCGCCATGGTAGGCCTTTATTCTCAGGCACATTCTGCTCCAGACAGAAGTGGCCGGATAGCGCAGTCCGTTAGGGCGTCTGGCTATTTCTTCTACTGTAACCCCAATCCGGCGGGCGCAGGTTCGACACCACGGTCGGGTCTCTTCTTTTCTCATGAAAACTATTTTTACATGTTTCACTTTTTTTACAATTTATTTTTATAGCCCTTATGCAGTGTACCGCATTGAAATTTTTTTGCATATATTTTGCCAGAACATGCACAGCAGCGAACCTGAAACGTAACAGATTGGCGATTTACAGATACATGTAGTTTGACTCGTCTAATATCTGATCTTATGATCTCCATCCAGTCAACCTCAGTAATAGGCTGTAGACTGAACCCAGGAAAATGTTTTCCATAAGCGCACTCTTCATGAAGAGTGCACTTATGGAAAAAAATTCCTGGGTTGCACTGCATGTAGACTTGGGACAAAACAAAAAAATAAATGGAAAAAGTTGGTAAAAAAATCTACCCGACCCTGGTGTCGAACCTGCGCCCGCCGGATTGGCGTTACAGTAGAAATAGCCAGACGCCCTAACGGACTGCGCTATCCGGCCACTTCTGTCTAGCAGAATGTGCCTGAGAATATAGGCCTACATGGCGATCTGGGAATTACATTGCATGCCGGGATAGCATGCTGCTTATCCACGTACGAAATCAAGATGGCGAAAGGGCGTTGTGTGTGCCGGTCGAAGCAGCATTGGAAAATGGATTTTACTGGAATTTTTTGGCATATGTCCCTCTGAATTTGTTAGGGTAGGTTTGATTATTTCCCGTTTTACGACTTAGTTCGATTTGTGAGGGTTTTTTGGGGGTTTCGGATGGCTGCAGGCTCTTTGTTTATCGACAATGCATGACCACGTAGGCCTAGGCCTGTATGTATTGT
This sequence comes from Notospermus geniculatus, assembly GCA_002633025.1. Taxonomy (NCBI): domain Eukaryota; kingdom Metazoa; phylum Nemertea; class Pilidiophora; order Heteronemertea; family Lineidae; genus Notospermus; species Notospermus geniculatus. The sequence continues at coordinate 26,020 of NMRB01001689.1, read as the reverse complement.
TGACCATTCATTGTACTGACCGGTGCAGTTGCCATTATTGTATGCGGAGATCCTCACCCTTCGGCTGCTCGCGGTTGAATGACAGCGCCATCTAGTCTAGGTCGGGGGAATATCGGGTTTGGAGACGGAGTTCCAACACCGACTAGGGCGTTTGTATTTCACCTACCTGCCGCGCTGTGGCGTGGCAGGTTTTTTTTTTGTCAACTTGCGCGGTGGTGTAATGAATCTAGTTCAGCTTTAAACGAGTGTTGGCAAATGGCTTGGAACGACAAGACTGCGATTTCGCATATCGTTACGTCGTATCGCATATCGGAAACGGATGTCAGGTAAACACGTCTTAAGACTGATGTCGTAGAATATAAGACCCCCCTCCGCCCCCATAGAGAGGCTACCCCAAACAATCTACGACGTACTTACAATATGGTAAATCTATAAAGTAATTCACGTCCGCTCTGGTGGGGAAACACGTGCCGTTCTTCAACACATGAGTGGTCCCATAAGGATGGGGGGAACGTAAAGGAAGTAGTATTGACTGCCTTCCAAATTGATGTTGAATTTTTCTTGACCGACAAAAATTTTGTCATTATGGTTTCCGATCTCAAGATCGGAAACCATATAGTGTTTGGTCGTGGTGTCTGTCTGTGTGTGTGTGTGTCTGTCTGTCTGTCTGTCTATCTGTTCAGTCTGTCACACCTCTAACTTTGTTCCTGCAAGAGCTACAGACCTGGAAATGTGACCTACCCCCAGGTTTCATGACCTGAGCTACAAGATGGAATGAAAATTTCCAGTCTCCGATACCTGGTTCATGGTGAAATTGACATATCAAAAGTTGAGATTTTGTCTGTCACACTTTTGTTTCTTGAATAACTTGTCTCCGACGCCAGGTAGAGCACTAATAACAAGTTCCTTCCCTATGTTTATGGCCCTTGGCAAGATACTGGCATCAACAAATTTATTCTCCAGTGTCAGCATCATAATGATATTGATATATCAAATTTGATATTTTGACATATTGGGAGATCTGCCACAGTAAGTGACTTGAAACTGGTATCACAACATCATTGCTCATCCACGGATGTTATTGCAACTGAAATTTTCAGTTTGCACCTGCTCGGTCGCATGATATTTGCTGATATCGTGGTGAGATTTGATATTCAAATTTGATAACATGACAAAGTCAGAATCTGGTGATGGTAGAGACCTAAAACCTTTACCTACACCTAGGTTATCAAGGATGAGCTTTCAGATTACGCAATGATCTTGAAGGTCAGAGGTCAAGGTCAAGGTCAAACAGTTCTTAAGCGCAAATCTCCTCAGAATTTCAGGAAAAAAACGAATTAGAAGCCTGAATTTACCATCCCCGATAGGTTTAATCAGGGATCCTGTCCCAGTTATGCAATACATGTACTTCTCAAGGTCAGAGGTCAAGGTCACAGCCAACCATCACAAATAACATGAGACAGAACCTGGTGATGGTGGAAGCCTAAAACCTTCATCTACACCAAGGTTATCAAGGATGAGCTTTCAGATTACACAATGACCTTGAAGGTCAGAGGTCAAGGTCAAGGTCAAACAGTTCTAAAGTGCAAATCTACTCAGAATTTCAGGGGAAAACTAATTAGAAGCCTGCATTAACCATCCCCTATTTGTTTAATCAAGGATCCCTGTTCCAGTTACGCAATTCTTCTCAAGGTCAGAGGTCAAGGTCACAGATAACTAGCTCTAGAGTAGTAAACTTATCATCGGAAACCATAGACATCGCTCCGATGTCCTTTTCTTGTTATCTGAAGAGAAACACAAGAATACGAAATTGATCAAACATATATTTCTAATGGTGACGTTTAACTGTTCTGATAGACGGACATTTGTAATATACCCTAAAATTGCGTCGCTGGTAGATATTAGGGAGGTTTAGAAATCAAACGATAAACGTAAACTTTTCCACAATGTTATTTTTCATACTACACATGCACCAGATTTTATATTGTACATGTATTTTAGGTACAAAAATAACGTTGTCGCCACGTTTACGTTTATCGTTTCATTTTTTAACCTCTCTATTCATGACCAGAACAACGAACGGCATCATGCCTAGCTATTGGTCAATACTTTTGACTAGAATCAGAAGGTTCATTGTATAGTTATTTCATGAGGCGAGGCCTATAGTGCCGGTGTAATGTTTTACAGTGGTGGCCATTTTTCTGTGCGGCTCGCATTTTTTGGAATACAGACTCACTGTTTCTCCGTGCGTCGCTGATTGTCAAGTCGCGCCTTATTCCGTCAATCTATTGTAATGTCACACTGGCACACATATCACACAGTGCTCCTTAACTTGCAGAAAGGTTTAAAAAATTGCATTGAAATGAAACCTGTGCCATATTGTAGCCAATATCGTGTAGTTTCCATAACTGAAAGAATAAAAAAAATCTGTTGGGAAAATTTTGAAAAAAGCGAGTTTTTGTATTTGTGTACATTTCCCTGTACATATGTACATGTGCAATGTACAGGAAAGAATGGAAAACACCTGAAGCTTTGTCTATTGATATCTTAAAGATAATGTATCACGGGTATTTTCGCGGGCCACGAAAATCATTGTTTATTTACATTTTGTTTGTTTATGTCTGGTCTTTCTTTGTCGTATGAGTAATTTTGTTGGTGACATGCCCCTCTCGAAATTCTTTTGATACCGAAAGTATTCAATTTGGTAGGTTGGCATGTCCAGAAGGTCCAAAATATCATAATGTAAACATCCATGTTTACAAACATTGAAGTTGTAGACAAAATTTGGTTGCGTAATCAGTTACCGTTTCTGAGTAATTACGTCAATAATATGACATTTTTTACCATTTGAGGTAAAAGGGTGGGGCAGTGCCACCTATTTCTCAGCAAGCACTGCTGATTACGCAACCAAATTTTGTCTTGCACCTGGGCTACATAGTGGTTACTACATATTCCATTCCGATCGCAATTGATTTTGTCATCTTTAAGATATCAATAGACAAAGCTTCAGGTGTTTTCCATTCTTTCCTGTACATTGCACATGTACAAATGTACATGGAAATGTACACGAATACAAAAACTCACTTTTTACAAAATTTTCCCACTATATTTTTTTTATTCTTTCAGTTATGGAGACTACACGATATTGGCTTCAATATGGCACATGTTTCATTTCAATGCACTTTTTTAACCTTTCTGCAAGTTTAGGAGCACTGTGACCACACTGAAAAACGTTACACCGGCACGAAGGCCGCATAGATAAACGAATCCAGTGTGTATCTTTTACCAAGAACGCATTGCCAGGGCTTTCCCAACTTTCCAGACACTGGCGTTGCACTGCACCTCGTAAATTTGTCCTCCCATTTTGTTGTTCCAAGCCCTTCTTTCTGAAGAAAAGACACGTAAAGAATCAAAGTTACAATCGACATTTTTTTTCTTAGAATGACCAAAGAACGACAAAGCACAAAAATTGACACACAAAATGATAAATATCAAGAAGTCAACTTCAGACTTTCTGGTCTCTCCAACTGAAAAGTGCCTGAGAAAGACCCCGGTTGGGGTCGAAAATTCGTAAGATTCTGGAAGTTGACTGCTTGATATTTATCTTTTTCTTAGAATGAAATAGATAATCTTAATAACCTAAACTCCCTCAATTCCACGACTGTTAGAACACAATAGGTCTTTGGAGTGCTTGCTCTTCAGTACGCCTGTCAATTCTCCGCGATTTGACTGGCAACTCGGACCCATATGACGACATACTAATTTGCATATGATTGGATCTTTTGCCAGCTGTTTACTAATTACGGGAATGAGTTAATAGGAGTAATTAAGCTGTCCGCTTTGTTTCTGGTCGGTTGTTGTGAAAGTGCAGTCTTAAATCTATGTAAGTGACAAATTCATGAGCGAGTTCATGAAACGTGTGACGAATGATTGACAAATTTGCTCAGACAATGCAAATTTCGGCTTTGCTGAGGGTATTTCCCCAATCTTCCAACAGTAATACAAACCTTTTTTCGAATAACTCAACGTTGTTACATAGATCAATTCTTTATGATTGATATTAATCAGGCAGGAGAACAATTCAGGCTGCAGGAAGTTCTAATACTACTCATTCCCAAGTTGTAAATTTTTGGTGGTTTCGGCGTTGATGTACTGTTTTTAGACCGGAAATCCCTGTTTGCTGGAAGCTGCCGATAGAGGACGCGGTGGTATGAATTCCCGTTCTAACAGTCGTGATTCATTGTACTTTCGTTGAACGGCAACCTTACAGATAAATATGTCATATTCACTTATTACTGTATGTACATGTATGTACTCACTTATAGAATCCAAATAATTGTATTCATTTAGTTATTACGAAAGCTAGTGGTCATATACAATGAAATGGTCCATGAGCCATGTGCTCACCTGCGTGAATGTACCAGACGAATGAATGACAAGCGTTAAGTTGAAATGTTCCACGGTAAAATGATCATGGTCAAAATTTGGCATACACACTGCATGTAGAGATAATGTACATACCGGTATAGTCCGGCGCAGCCTTCGCGCGACCCAGTGGAATGCGGAATTAGGCTTACCACAAACCACAGGCTGACCACAAATCTTTTTCAACACATGACTCTTGAATGAACTTGAATAGACTGTAATAGTGCCCTGTCATGTGCAGGCGATCGTCGTTGGTAACGCGGGGGTAGATGGCGTAATTAGGTAGCCGCAAGCTGTTGTCAGATTTCGTATTTCCGCATTCCATTGGGTCGCGCGAAGGCTGCGCCGGACTTAAAGGCGGTGATAGACTAGTGCGTACGCGACGCGGAGCGGCGCGTTTTCTTTTGTGTTTTTGCGCTCCACTGCACATGGTGCTCAGTGGTGCCTGAAAACACAAAAGAAAACGCTTAGCTCCGCGCGGCGTCGCGCTAGTCTGTCACCGCCTTTACTCAGGTTTGCATACTGTATCCGATGTGTTTAGTGGCCGCCGCCGGGAAGACCGTCGTGCCTGGATTTTCTAATTACACACGTTCCCGGCCACCAAGTAGAGCGCATTAGGCGTAACAAATGTCCTTGAAGCCTAAAGCCGGTGACAGACTGGCGCGTACGCAGCGCGTCCTGCAGGCGTTCCGCCAATCAGATTCTTCGGTAGGTGTTTCGGTCCGTGTTACCGCCTACCTGATTGGTTGAACGTTTTCGAACGCGCTGCTTACGCACCAGTCTGTCACCGCCTTAACTTTAAATGACCACATTGGTCAGACGTCCCATGTCGACTTTTCTTATATGAAACGCGATCAACTGCATGCTTCAGGGTCAAGCTTCAATAAATCTTGTTTCAGTGAACTCGGTATGTCATTTTCTCTTCAGCGTTCAGGGGTGGCCGCATGGAAACTCCGCTAGCGCTACCGGAGCCGATCTGCCGATAGTGCTGTACATTTTCCCATGCATTTTAACACCGATAGGCTGTCGAAGCACTAGCGCAGTTTCTATGCGGCCGGCCCAGTTCTCCATGTGGAGGTTGTTGTCGAACAGTGACCCGTGTAGGATTGCGTTTCATTCACTACTACGGGGTGACATTTTATAACTTGCTGGGAACGTGTGTGATTAGAAAATCTAGGCACGACGGTCTTCCCGGCCGCGGCCACTAAACACATCGGATACAGTATTCTACTTGCAAAGATATCGTAAGTCAGAAGTGAAAGTTTGGGTCATAGTCTGATACAAACTACATGTACATTTGTATGATTCGATTTAAAGTCCAACAGGACAAAAATTTGACAGCCACATGACGGCAACGCCGTACATAGCCACCAGTGTTTAGAACGTTCAAGATATGGGCCAACATACTCAAACCTCTTCGATGTAAAACAGGTGTAGTGTAAATGAATGTACCTGTAAACCAGTGCCCGGGTTACAATAGGTTCTATTGTATCCTGAATATTGGTTTTCCTCCTCGTGCGGCTTATTCCGTCCTACACAATAGGGTAGGGCACTGATTTATGGGGGGGCAGTGAATTACGTTACACCGGTGTAATATTTATCATTGCCCCCCTAACAGGAATGCCCGGGGAGGCAATGAACGGCATTACAACTATCATGATTATGACTGCCCCCCGTCTCTGAATGCCTCCTCGAGTCTATTTCATACAACTATTATTAGGCCTACATAGAGGTTCGGTTCATTTGAAGGAAATTTTCGGCCTGCTGCCAGCTCGCCCCGTGGCCGAGTGGGCTAAGGCGTCGTTCTAATGATTTCTTTCTTTCCAGGTTTAGGTTCGATCCTCAGCACAGGACTTTCTTTCTCGTCGTTTTCATTGTACTAATATTAATGCTATGCACATGCTCGACTGTTTCCCCTTCTTGGTATGCTATTGTTAGGTACTTGGCCTGCTCGTACAAGAATCGTTATTTTGCAATAACTTATATATATATAGTGTTTCTCATTATTTTTTTACTCCGATTTCAATTATTCTTTCTCACTGACACCTAAATATCTGACAGTTAGGCCTTCACGCATGTATTTTTTTTTCAACCATTTACGTCATCCCAAATCGTGATTGGTACAAATGTATGACCACAGTGGCTTGGGTGGCGCGAGACAGTACGGTTGGTTAGGGTTATAACCCTAACCCCCTAACCCTAATTACGGTGACAACCCTAACCCCCTAACCCTAATTACGGTGACAACCCTAACCGCCTAACCCCAATTACAGTGACAACCCTAACCCCTACAATGCCCTAACCCTAATTACGGTGACAACCCTACCCAAATTACGGTGACAACTCTATCCCACTAACCCTAATTACGGTGATAACCCTAACCAAAAATAGATAACTCGCTTATCTATTTTTGCCGTACCGTAACCCAACCGTACTGTCTCGCGTCAGGTCCCTGTGGGTATGACAGCTGTGCAGAGGAGCCGCACCACGTTAATACAGCACAGAGTTTCGCTAAAAATCAAATGAAAAAAGTTAACTTTACGACAACGCTTTTTTCAGAAAATGTCATATGTAATATATAATCTGGTGAATTCGCAGTATGAAAAGTAACGTTAATTTCTTAAATTCCCTATTGTTCGAATTGCGAAGGAAATAAAAATAGGCTCTCTCTGTTCATCAATTATTGACCAAAAATATTAAAAAACGAAACAAAATAATCTTAGTAACACAAGAAACAGTCGTGGCGAAGTAATGGAAATAATACTGAGATACATATACATTAATTAGCATGTGCATTTCATTGATACACTACAAGGAGAACAACGAGAAAGATGAAAGTCATGTGCTGGGGATCGATGTACCTAAACCTGGAAAGAAAGAAATCAACGATCAGTACAACGCCTTAGCCCACTCGGCCACGGGGCGAGCTGGCAGCCAACCGTAACTTTCCTTCCAATGACGCGACTCATAGGCCTACACAGAGTTCACCACTGAAGGGGGGCATTGATAATCAATTTTCTTGGAAACGGAGTTGATTTTAGCTGCCCCAGGGGGGCAATAAAAAACGGGACTCAGTCTATTTCCCATTGCCCNAACAAACAGCTGGCTCAACAAGGGTCTTTCTTCTTCTTGGGGATCTTTTAAATCACCCCCAACAGAGTTACTAATTGTATTATTACTGTTATGTTAATGCTCCAGTCTTTCTTCAATTTGTAATATTTCTCATTTTACCTGATGAGGGCTAGCAGGATGCTGCCGAAAACGTTTGTACCGTGTATATAGTGTAATATATAGATATGAATATCACATTTTGGATTTGCTCGTTTCTTTGGTTCTAAAAATATTCTAGCTGTTGGTGATATGAGCCAACCACCATTTTTCAATATGGCGACCTAGCGGCCATATTTGAAGCGCAATACTGTAGATAAAAATGTTGGCATAGCCATAGAGGGTATCTACATACATAAGTTTTCAAGATGGCCACCTGGTGGCCATATTTGAGGTCCAATCGGGCCAAAATTTGCTGTACACATGGAGGATACCTAGATACCGGCGTGACAGGAATCAAAGTCCCACTGGAATCAAAGTCCGGTTTTATTGTTCAGAGAGGGATTAGGATATATGGCTATGGAGACCATAACCATTCGAATATAACCTTACAATAGCGGGCTATTGTTTGGCGAACTTGCATTCCTGGGACGTTGATTCCTGTCACACCTGTACATGTATGTACATGTTCATGTACATAATCACACCAAATTAGAAGAGTCTCTACCTTGCTAAGGTCTATGAATGTTTTGCTCTTAGAGTCTTGACTGGACACGTACAAGTAAAACTTCTGTCTCGTGAAGTCAAAAGATCCACTGAAATAAACAATAGAACCTTTAAAATAGAATGTAAATGCAGAATAATGTGGGGCACTACATGCATTACACAGAGATAATACGGAGGTTTAGAAATCAAACGATCAACGTAAACTTTACGACAACGTTATTTTTCATACTACACTTTCCCCTGATTTCATATTCCATTTTCAGTACAAAAAATAACGTTGTCGTTAACGTTAACGTTTACCGTTTGATTTCTAAACCTATCTAATAGTAATTAACCATGATTCTGCGAACGATTCTGGCAACCAAATTTCCCCATCGCTCGCTCACAAAAACTCTAAAGCCGCTCTCACACGTGCGACAATTTGCGTGCGATTGTATTTTTCTACGTTACGCAAACAATCGCAGAAATTATCGCAGATTTGCCGCAGACGTATCGCAGGATTGTCGTAAACTTAACGATAATCAGCGTTTTTTGCCGTTCACTTGCGGTTGTTTGCGACAATCTGCGATTATAGCTGCGATAATCTTGCGACAATACGGGTTTTCTGTCTGCAGCCTCTTCAGTCGACACCGATAATTTGGGGTTATAAACGATTTTTTGCAACATTGTGCGATATTTGGGACAATCTGCGGTTGCTTTGCGATAAGTATGCGACAAGGTTTAATTTTTTTAACATTTACAATATTCACGATTATACGCGATTGCCTGCAATATTATCGCAAGGTCTGCGATAGTTTGCGTTAATTTGCGACAGTACACCTGCGATTGTCTATCGCAATTAAACGCAGGCCAACTGTCGCATGTGTGAGAGTGGCTTAAACACGGTTTGCGGTCCGGCATCCGGTGTGCGTTTTCCGTCCAGAATGCCTCGAAAAATTTTCTTATAACCGTTTATACAGAGCGCGACCACCGCACTCGCCGTTCCGGTGTCCGGACGCCGCGCCGCGTTCAATGCCTGCAGAGCAATTTCTGTACTTCTGTACAACTGTAATTTCCCGTTTCACCGCATCCTGTTGGAACGACACAACGGGCAAGCCGCATTCCCGTTCCGCAGGCCGTAAAGGCCTGTATCCACTACAACGGTTTGCGGTGCGGGAGCGATTTTCACAGGCATTGGGACAATTAACACGCCATGTATTGTTAAACCATCGAAGGATTATCCAAAACCCTGTGAAAAAATCCCGGCGCGGCAAACCGCAGCGGTAACCCGGACTAGTGGATACAGGGCTTTAAGCCCTGTTTCCACTAGACCGGTTTCCCGCATTGCGTTTTGCGATTTCACAGGGTTTTGGATAATCCAACGATGGTTTAACAATACATGGTGCGTTTCTTGTCCCAATGCCTGTGAAAACCGCCCCGGCGCAAAACCGCTGCGGAAACCGGTCTAGTGGAAACAGGGTTTAAGGCCTGTTTCCACTACAACGGTTTCCGACTGCGGTTTGCGGCGCCGGGGCGGTTTTCACAGGCATTGGGATAATAAACGCGCCATTTGTATTGTTAAACCATCGAAGGATTATCTAAAACCCTGTGAAATCGCAAAACGCAATGCGGGAAACCGGTGTAGTGGAAACAGGCCTTTAAACCGTATGCCGGATGCCGGACCGCAAACCGTGCTCTGTATAACCGAAGCTTAAAGGCCTGTTTCCACTACAGCGGTTTCCGCAGCGGTTCACAGGCATTGGGACAATCAACAGGCTATCTATTGTTAAACCATCGAAGGATTATCCAAACCCCTGTGAAAAACGCACCGCTCGCCGCAAAATCGCTCTAGTGGAAACAGGCCTTTAGGCTGAAATGATGTGCCAAACGAGCTGCTCCTTCAATTCCACGAGAAATCGAAATAAAATGTATACTTACCTTCCACCAAACGACTGGTTGGCAGAACCGGAACTTCCCGCATAGGTAAAATTGGTATTCAGTTGGACTGCGAAATCAAACGATCCTTGATCTGGCAAACAACATGAAGTTGCCATGCCAACAAGGACTGCCAGGCAGACGACGCAAAAGCTGGACTGCATAGTCTGCAAAATAAGGAACACAGGGGTGACAGGAATCAGCATCCTAGGAATGCAGATCCTCCAAACAATAGCCCGCTATTATAAGGTTATATTTGAATGGTCGTGGTCTCTCTAACCATATAATCCCTCGATGAACAATGTACACCAGACTTTGATTCCAGGGGGACTTGGGTTCCTTTCACACGTGTGGCGGGTGATCATAACTTCAATAGTTTTTAACACTAGTGACACCTATTGTGGCAGTGGTTTATGGTCCTCATTGCAGACTGCGGCCGCCAAGAGCAACGCCGTTGTGGACGCATGGTTGTCGTAGTTGTTGAAGATAAACTTATTTGATATGCGGGAAAGGCCCCAAAATCCTTGCCAGACACGCTACGTAGTACTTCAAAGAACCGAGCCCTAGTTTTCTTCAGGCAGAGCTCTAATGTATTCAGGTAGAGCATAGTACATTTTAAACTATACTAACGTCGGAGGACGTATTAGCACTTTCTGAATTCGATACAGTGCGGCTTTAAACATTTCTCCTCCAGCTGCCGTAGAAATTGACAACCATATTTAGTTTCAATGTGGTACCGGCAAACCTAATCCGCGACGCGGCGCTGACTATCAACCTGGTCAGAACTGCGTCATTGAAAGTGAGGCTAACGTTATTTTCCAATTAATTCTGAATAGCACACCCTGTTTCTAGGCCAAATATAACTAAAACATTCCACTCAATTTCTAATTTTACGTTTCTATCATTAAGTACAGAACTGCTAAAATATATTTTATTGCTTTTGAGCAAAAATCTCTGCGGGAACATGATGAATTTAATCGATAAAGTTGACCATTTTAGTGTAAACGACAGGCCAATGATCGACATCATGGGATGTGAATGACGCAGTTTTTTGTAACGTCAGAATGACGCCCGATGACGTTCAACAATCGCAAAGCATGCGCACTTGCGTTTTACCCAGGTTGATGACCAGCGCCGCCTTTTGTATTGCCGGTACCCCATTCACAATGACGACCATAATAAAACTGAAAACGGAAGAACAAATGAATACAGCGAACTGACTTACCGAAAGTGTTCTCCGATGTTGTGTGTTCCAGTACCGCGGATACAACCTTTCTGACGGCTGGATACCCGATGTTCAAGCCTATTATTTCAATTTTTAGTGATCATAATGAATAATTTGTTTGTCATTTGTAATACTGTTTCCTTAAAAAATTATGACATATATCTACAGTTTTTTCACCAGTTGCAAATTTCACTCTCTCTCTCTGATTACTCGGCACTGTGAAAAATGGTCTTGTTTTCTCCCGATTTTGTACAGGTATGATTTAGAAGAATGGGGTACCGGCAAACAAAAGGAGGCGCTGGTCATCAACCTGGATAAAACGCAGGTGCGCATGCCTTTGCGATCGTTGAACGTCATCAGGCGTCGTGCGTCATTCTGACGTTACAAAAACTGCGTCATTCACAAACCAGGACGTCGACCATTCGCCTGTCGTTTACGCTAAAATGGTCAATTTTATCGATTAAATTCATCATGTTCCCGCAGGATTTTTGCTTAAAAGCAACAAGATATATTTTAGCACTTCTGTACTTAATGATAGAAAAGTAAAATTAGAAATTGAGTACGACGTTTTAGTTAGCCTATATTTGGCCTAGAAACAAGGTGTGCTATTCAGAATTAACTGGAAAACAACGTTAGCCTCACTTTCAATGACGCAGTTATGACCAGGTTGATAGTCAGCGCCGCGTCGCGGATTAGTTTTGCCGGTACCCCATTCAAATGACATGTTCGTCAAGGAGAAAAGGAAGAATTCGATGAGTTAAGCCCAGTTCATACTTCGACGCACGACCATCGCCAGCGACCAACGCGCGACCTTAGTGCGTTCGACGCCGATCCCGTCGTGCGATTTTGTCCGCGTCGTCTCGCGGGAGTGTGAATGCTCTCGCGATAAGTTTTAGTTACATGGGTGATTACGGGCCATATAGATTTTAAGGAATCTGGAAAACAGGGATCCCCAAGGAACCCTACGGAATCCGGTCTGCAGTTCATGCCTCTTCTCATACCTACGTGTACACTTGAATACATGTGATAGGCCTATCAATGTGACATCCCTCCTGCTGGTGAAAAATCAAAAGTGCTCTTGCAGACTGAAATCTTATCCCCATGTTGCATATTTTGAACACGTATCGCAAAAAAACATTTATAGACGTTTTCCTGGCGGATTCTTTGTACAGTGAATATACAAAAAATTTCGCTTTCTCATATCATTTGCGTTATTTGGAGTTAATTCCGTAGGGTTCCTTGGGGATCCTTGTTTTCCAGATTCCTTAAAATCTATATGGCCGTGATTACGTAACAACGGCGTAACCTTTTTTCAACTCCGGCATACCGCTGCGGCATTGGAATTCAATGCATAAACATGAGCCCTTGATCCCATGACCACAAAACTCGTCATTCATTGGTAGGTCGCCGCGATCGGACGCAGAGAGTTCAAATTAGTTGAACTCTTGAAAATCGCACGCCAAGCAGTCTTGCGACCTGACGCCGATGACAATCCAGAGGTACGCTGGAGTATGAATCATCATGACTACGTCGGCGTCAAGATTTTGATCGCGCGTTGAACGCCGATGGTCGTGCGTCGAAGTATGAATTAGGCTTTATGGGCAATCAGTTTTGAAATTCATTGTGACATGTTGGGGCAAAATATGAAGTCCGGCCGAAACAATGATTTGACAACACGATATTTTAAGCCTGCAGACCAGACTAACAGACCATTTACTAACATTTTTTGTTTGTCTAAGTCAATGGAAGTATGTCAGAATCGTCAAAATAATTGTGCAATTTTGCCTAAATCATCCCTTGATCATGTATGATTATCATGACTACCAAGTTGTGGAAATTAATTCAATTTTGCCTAATACAATGTGTTTGCCCTAATTGAAATGCCTAATAAGTCTGAAGGAGTTATTGTCGTCCTGGATACACATAAAGTGTAACTATAGATCCATGCGTTTGATTGGGACCCACGTTTACGAGAATTTGACCAGGCATGCCCTTTTTAATTCATTACGGTCGCCAGGTCCCTGGTCATTCCCACTAATTTAACACACCATCGGAAAGCTTCGAACCTTGGGATCATGATGGTCACAATTACTTGGGAATCTATAACTGCTTAACGGAATACTCGCTTTGGAAACCTAAAAGTTTGACTTGAAACGTTTGCAAAACCCACTTGGGACGTCAATGACGTCGTCGATGTACAGGAGAAAGCATGGGCGCTGGCCTCGCCAACACTGACGTGACGCTGCGCCTTGACTGCGTTTGGCCTGAGACGTTGTTCCCAATCAACTGCAAAGATCTATAGGTTCGATGTCGTCAAATGAAATTGTACCCTAGGTCCACTTTCTTGTTAATACAAACTGTACCAAGGTTCTGATTTATAGACCTGACCTGGGCCCACATTCACGAAACCCTGCTAGGCTTAGTTACTTGCTGAAGTCCCGAGTTTGTACAGGCCAATGTACACAACTAGCAACCAACTAAGCTAGCAAGGTTTTATGAATATGGGCCCTGGGCACGAGCTTATTCCCAAGTCTCGTTGGACACATGAATTACCGTAGGTTGGTTCCGCCAGTTGGTACTACGCAAACTCTCCCCAGTGGGTTTACGTTCCTACAACACCACTGGCACGGGCTGACGACTTCAGGAATACTGCGCATGCGCGATATACTAATTTTGAGGCCAATCACACCGAGGCTGGCTCCCGCGGCATGATGTTCCCAACTAAACTATTCGTTTGAAATTGCTCTAATACTCAAACAACTTCGTGTTTTGGGGCTATTTATGGCTTTTTAGGCATACATGTATATGATATTTTTCAGTCATCGAAGAACGAAATATTGTGTGAAACAAACATTTTGGCACGCTGCCAGCGGTTGACCAGAAATTTTGGTCGTAGCCCTTGCCAGAGATATCCTCGGATGAGGTAGATCTGGGTACGAGATTGGGTACTACGGCCACGTCACATGATCAGACACACCAATCATGGCCATGCACACTTGACAAATGACGTGTAGCAGTCACGATAGGCCTATTTTTTGGCAGTTCCGTAATTATGGTTCTGATCCAGTATGTGTCTAGCGAAGATCACGAGGATGAGAGTGACAAGTTTTCTTGTCCAGGTGGCGAGTTGGTTGATTTCTCTTCAGTCATCCTAAGTTGAAATCTGTGCAGATAGTCAAAGACAAACTTATGTCAACTTCTCTTAAACATTTTGCGCGGCCATCTTGCATGCACAATGTCACGTGACTTCACCGCCAATAATCTCGCCCCTAGGTCTTTGAATCAGAACCTGGGTACAGTTTGTAACAAGGATGTGGACCCAGGGTACAAGTTCACTTGACGACATCGAACCTGAATGCCCTCCAAAAATAAGAAAATCAAAACATCGTTGTCCCGAAGGACTGGAGAAATGCTGATGTCGTATTTCGTCGCCACAATTATTGTACCTCAACTTTACTATAGATCCATAGCGTCAATTGGGCCAAATGGAAAGAAATCATACTTTTAGCATGATTTGTGTGAAACAAAATGTTTTCTTTTTGTTCTTGAGGCCCAATATCATGAACATGTGCGCATACTGTCAAAACGGCATGAATGACGTCGTCGTGGAGTGGAAGTCACATGGCGCACATGTTGTGACGCTGTCACGTCATCCTTCTGGAGGACCATGAAGTGGGCTTGAAATTGACGAAATTTTGACATGAAAATCTTCAATTCCTAGAGTATCACGTCATTGATTTTTTATGTCTGAACCAAAATGAGTTCGGACTGCCAGGCGCTTTCATATGAATATCGTTTCTGGAAGAAAGTTTTGCACTACGCGGTTTTGTGCAGCTGTGAAGTTGAAAATGCGAAACTTTCAAACCTGTTTGGGACATTCTGCGCACGATATCACTTTGTACTGAATGTGTTTTGCATCAAAATGTGATTGAAGAGAATCTCTGAGCAATCCTCTTTCTTCTGATGTGCAGCTTTGGTAGTATACCGCTTGTGACTATTTGATTCTCGGAGATTGAAAATGTGATGCACGTTACATTTATGTAAACAAGGTTCCAAATGACGCTGTGGATCTATAGTGAGGGTTCGCAAATCTGACGAAACACGAAGTACGAAATACGAAATTCAACTTCATTTCCATGACGTAATGTATTTCTGGAGATGGTTGGTACCACAGGTGCCCCTTCTGCCAGTGCGTCTTTTAGCATATCACGTGTAAGATCGAGAGAGTTATGGTGCATCTTGAATTTTTAAATTTCCACTTCGTAGCGGTGGAAACGAAAGATAAATTTCAAAGTTTAATATACACCGTAACTCTATCGGTCTAACGTCATACGCCAAAACTCTCTTGCAGCAGGCGATATTTGTGGTACCAACCATCTCCTGAAATACATTACGTCACGGAAATGAAGTCCGATTTCGTATTACGTGCTTCGCGTTTCGTCAATAGGGAGGTTTCGCAAATCTGAAGAAACACGAAGTACGAAATACGAAATTGGACTTCATATCCATGACGTAATGTATTTCAGTAGGTAGTTGGTACCACAAATATCGCCTGCTGCAAGAGCGTCTTTTGGCGTATGACGAATGACGTGTAGCAGTCACGATAGGCGTTAGACGGATAGAGTTACGGTGTATATTACACTTTGAAATTTAGCTTTCATTTTCACTTCGTAAATGCGAAGTGGAAATTACAAAATTCAAGATGCACCAAACTCTCTTCGTCTTACATGATATGCCAAAAGACGCACCGGTAGCAGGGATATTTGTGGTACCAACCACCTACTGAAATACATTACGTCATTGAAATGAAGTCCAATTTCGTATTTCGTACTTCGTGTTTCGTCAGATTTGCGAAACCTCGCTATTTTCCTCACTCTTGTCGGCAGAAGTTTCCAAATTGTTGACTGATACCAGAAGTAGGGCTACTCCTGCTGTCCGTTATGCCCGCTGTACACGATCAAATTTTTCATCCAAATTTCTGAATATGCTCAATAAAGGCCAACATGTGGGTTTATACAGTGAATCCCCAATAGGCCCGGATTCTGCGTTTCCAAAAAATTGGATGAAAAATTTGATCGTGTACAGCGGGCATTAGTTATGTTTTCGAAATAATAAAAAAACGAACATGAAAATAAGAAGAGGTGACCATCGATGATAGGTACTTGACAAGTCATTTTATTCTCATTTCAGATTCAAAGAGAACGAATCGTTGGAACTATTTTGCAAATCATGCTTCAGCGGTTCATATCGGCCTACCCATGAACAAATTGTCCACGCTCTCCGTCAGGCAAAAAGAGTACTGCAGGTATAGAATATAGTTGGGGCTCTAAATTTTCAGGTTTCGGTAAGTAGCATCAATGTGAGGTCTTAGCATGCTGCCACTGTCACACCAGTCCGGATAGCGTTAAAGGGAGACTCCACTCATTGGGTAAAATTTTGAATTTTTGAAATATCGTTAATACATTCAAATTCATTGATATCTGCAACATGTCATATTTTTTTTGAAATCAGCAAACTCGTCATTTTAAGTAGTTTAATTGGATCCCAAGGGGACCATTGCACAGCATACATGATGTCATGTATGCTCAATGCATATTTATGAAGGTACAACCAATAGGCCTAGGCAGTCACAGTATTAGCTCATTCAATACAAAGGTCGTCAGTCTATTGACACTAGTGACATCACAACTCATAGCAATAGTCTACATGGATTGATAAAAATTCATAAGTTTACAATGAGTGGAGTCTCCCTTTAACGGACGTCCGACGGAGAGCAATGTTTTGAATCCGTTCAGTTCGCATTCGTTGACAACATCTGTACCGGGTCATCTCTGGAAGTATTGCAACTCTAGAATTTTGGACTGCAACTCTGGAGTTGCAACTGTGGAAGTCGGTCTTAATTGAAACACGAGGCGGCGCTGATGATCATGGCATGTACAGTTCTTCCGGCAAAGAACATGCAGTAGGATCATTGCTCGAAAGGGCTGAAAATTACGGCTATACCTCCTATAATTTGGGAATGGGGAGACGAGACCAATCCCTACAACTTTTCAAAAGGGATCCATAGTAAATTCTCAAGGACTTAGGAGCTGTAGGCCTAGTTTGAGGCTATCCTTCATTTCATGATTAGCGTTGAATATCAACCTCACTACACCTCTTGGTAGCTAGAGACGTCAGTCTGTATCCGAAGCCACTTAAGGTAGTGCTACTCTTGTCAACGAGTCAAAGCGGCCCACGCCTCAACGGGGGTCTGTGGAGCCTCCCCCGGAAAATTTGAAAGTCGATATGCTCTGAGACGCGTTCTGGGGCATTTTCCTTTGGTTCCTATTTTACCACGTCCGAAATCAGCGTTTTGATGTAACCAGCCAGAAATCTTTGACCTACGGTTGCACTGACTCGTTTCATAAGGGGGAGGGACAATAAGGCTCTGAGGGTGGTTTAAGGGGGCAGGATACATGTATGCTGGTCATTTAGCAATCGGCCCTGTCCCCTCCTCAACGCGTTGTTTGAATGTGAGGGTACCGTTCGCCAAATGCGGTCGTTCGAACTCCCGACCCCCTATGAGACGCCCGTGACTCAGGTTACGTCGTGGCACCTTGAGAGCGTGGGGGCCGGCGATTACATAGGCCTTCGACTGGATGCTATCAATGCATCTTTGTATGATCCGAACTTTTCTTTTAACCAGAAATGGTCACCGCGGCGCTAAGGGGGGTATCGACCCTCCCCCAATCCGCCTATGAATGATATCATCCATACTTAGTTATTGAAGATACCGATTTCGATTATGCAGTGACTTGATGGTCAGAGCTGTGGTCCAAATTGATGATTTGAAATATCTCTGCCTGTCATGTCTGCAGGATCCTCTTAAACAAGCGGGAACTATCACTTCAGGCGTTCATAATGTCATCTTCTTTTCAATCAATTTTACAACCACAGGGGCGCTTATGAAAAGTGTAAAATTCCCTCTGCAATTTGTAACTGAAACTACATATCTGTAACACATCAGCTTGCAGAACCTTACTATAATTGTCTGCATGCATACTGGTACCTAATACTTGATAGCTGTACAGTACATGTGAATTCCGGAGTCGACATGGCCCTACACATGTGACATCTTTTAGAGACTTGTATAACTAGTCACTTCCATAGTTGCAATTCCAGAGTTGCAACAGCACTTCCACAGTTGCAATACTTCCAGAGTTGCACCGTAACAAACGTCGACGTTAGTCCTGAAAATATGGCAACAGTGATGAATACAAGTTCTGAATCACCAACCATCCTCGCCCTCCTCACCAAATACTTCAGTGCTTATGCCATGCTTGGTGTGATAGTTTTCGGANCCGTTCCGTCTAGTAGCATGACTACTGTTTTAAAATATTATCTAAGGCCGATCACACGCTAGCCCTGGTTACACTACATAAAATCCCCGGGTTTTTTGAGGTCACACCAATGAATTGCCGGGTTTCGAGAAACCGGTGTCTGAAAAACACGGGTTTTTGAGACACGGCAAGCTCGCCGTGGTTTTCGAAATCCCCGTGTTTACGTTAGTTCTTCGCACGGCTACAGATGGCGCAGCCATTAAGTGACGTCGTTTTCGCGCCTCCAACAACGTGTGCCAATACAGAAATGACCGAAGAGTCAATGCATGCAGCGCAACTGTCGCCGGGCTACTTAAAGCGATATACGGTACCTCGCACAATTGACCTCCCTTCCGCGCCGCGCACCATCCGCGTACTACATGCAGCGTNGCGAGCAGGGGGGGGGTCACGACCCCCAAAACCCCCCTCTGGATCCGCGCCTGACGTACACAGTCCTCTTCATCCACTCACACAAATGTGAGTGGATGAAGAGGAGCGAGGTAAAAACCCCTGCTGTGGGAGAATTCATTTCAGTAACTGATTTCTGTTTGGCAAGGGAAAACGTCGATGTTATTGTCCTGAAAATATGGCAACAGTGATGAATACAAGTTCTGAATCACCAACCATCCTCGCCCTCCTCACCAAATACTTCAGTGCTTATGCCATGCTTGGTGTGATAGTTTTCGGATTGGGAGGAAACATCTTGGCCATTGTGGTGTTTGTCCGACAAAGGAAGCGGAATTCAGCGGCGAGTGTTTACTTGACGACGCTGGCCTTGGCTGACAGTGGAAATCTGCTCATGAGTTTTCAAACCTGGCTCCATAATGGTTTGTTCTACATCACCAATGGTGAAATTAACATTGCATCCGGTGCATCTGATTTGGGATGTCAGCTCAGAATATTTGTCTGGAACACGTTTGGGTTCATGTCGGCTTACATCATTGTTACATACGGTATCGAACGTTGTATAGCTGTCTGGTTACCACACAAGGTGGCTGTGATAGTCACAAGAAGACGAAGGCATATTGTGCTCATTTCACTCCTGATATTTGCATTTTGTAGCTACGCCCCGGCGTTCAGACTCTATCAGACAGCAACCTATTTATCACAAGGTAGGATCCGGCGGTACTGTCTGTTTAGTCAAAAAGGAACACTTGATTGGATAGAAGAAAGCTTTACATTCTGGCTATCATCTGTTAGTCCAGCCCTACCAGTCGTCTTAATCTTCCTCATCAATTTTCTTATTCTAGTCAGAATTGGAAGAAGGGCCAAGGACGACGTAGTTGTCTCCAAAACAGACTCACGTCAAATGAGACAGATTACAATTAATGTTCTGCTTGTGTCGTGTATATTTTTCTTCACCATGGCTCCGTATGTCGTCATCCAGATGCTCTTCGTTGCACGAATGAGGTCATCAGGTTCCTCCTTTGCAAAAATGAACCCAACCCTTCTTGAATTGGGATTGGCTGCATCCAATTTCATCGTACTGAATTATGCTACTAATTTTGTCATATATTTCTGCACGCTCTCGTACTTCCGAAATGAGGTAAAACAGATTTTTTCATTTTCTTGTAAAATTGCCAAGTAAAAATACAATTATTCTAGTAAAGTCAGGTTAAAACTGGCCCTGTGTAATGGCAGTACTCGCCTGTTCAAAGTTTGTTTGCTCAAGCGAACTTTGTGCAACTTATGTCATAAGCCCCTTTTACACTACGTGTTTTCAACCGTGCTCGACCCGGCAAAAAGTGATAGTTAGCCCCAAAATAAAAACAAATACCACTAAATGTACCGTTTTGAGGTGGATGGACCAGATCAGACAAACAATGTAACAATCCGCTCCCCTGACGCGGTTTCATGGAGAACGGTTTCGCGATGCCAGAGAAAAGTCTGGAAACAACATTTTAGGCCGTGACATCCGGGTCACTTGTCGGGACCCTGCGGCCTCGCGCTTGCGTGGTCTCGGCGGAAAGAACTCATTTTCCGAGAACGAATCCAAAATCTGACCATTTGTGATCTGACCAGCTAGATCTAGGAATATTGCAAATAAGCTTTCGTCTTAAACAACCATAAATTAATGTAAACAGATGTATTTTTTGGAAGCAATCGAGATTGCCAGTCTGGACACAAAATTGAAGTACTTTGTATTTGGTTTGAACTTTGGGCAGATCTTTCTGATATGTATCCTTTCACTTTCCTATATTCTGTATGTAATACTAAGTAACGTGAGCTTTCATACAGAGCTTTTTTTCTGCAATGCAGTTCAAGGCCGCTTCACATTATGTATGTTCTTTTGAATACGATCCCACTTCTCGATGTTATAGGCCTATGGAAAATCATGCACGAATCGATATTATTCTCTCTTCAGTTACTGCAGTGCTTTGGCTTTGTTGTAGATACTATAATTGTGGACACTCATTGTTTGGTGAATGATCAATAACCACACAAAACAAGTAACTTTTTCATCTCCTATTCACTGGAACAATTGTTTCACAGGTATATTGTGTCATTAAATATTTCTCAGCTCAATTTGCAACTGATTTCGTTCAGAATCTCTGCAGGATGGATCGAAACTGGCTCATCTGTGCTGCTGTGTCCTGTATCTCACTTTACTCAACTTTAGCAGCTTCTTCAGTCGATAGATGTGCTGATTCCCCAGACAAGGTTGAAGTGGATATTGTCAGCTATTGCCACATCCATAGATTTGTACTTTATCTTTCCATTGCGTGTGAAAGAGTGAATGTAAACTGAGTGGATGTTTGGAGGTATGATGATGTGAACGATTCTTCGATGTTTGACGAGTTTCAGGGTGGTGAGTTGCTTTATGAAAGCTGTCAGGAACCTGTTCGTAGGATGAATCATTTGACCGCTCACTAATTTACTCTTTTTGTATTCCAGTCTTGTATTAAGCAAAATTTGTGCCAGTACATGTAGTTGATTGTGACAAGTCGTCAACCGAGAATTAACAGGGTCTAAGTGCTTTTTTTAGCTTGACCCAAATTCCCTGTGCTTTTAGCCCCTTATAAACACAGGAAATGAGGGTCAAGTAAAAAATGCACTAAAGCCCTATTTACACGAGCCGATTTGTCGGCCGATTTTTTTCGGCCGATAGAGACGTTACGACAAAACGCGTCGTGTATACTGGATTTCCGAGACGATTTTTTTGTCGGTGCGATATCGTGTGCAGAAGTCGGGTGTTCTATTTTCACCCGACATCGGCTGCTTGTCGGATGAACTGGGCCAATCAGAGAGCAAGATTAGATCACGTGTATGAAGCTACCTAATGACACACGAGGTCCTTAGGGACACATGAATAAATCTGGGGAATAAATCGTCCCGTGTAAACAGATTAGCCGATCCCGACAAATCGGGACGACAAATCTGATACGACACCGTCGTCCGACAAATCGGCTCGTGTAAATAGGGCTTTAGACCCTGTTAATTCTCGGTTGACGAAGTGTCAGTGCTACCAGTATGAAATGTTACTGAGTTGAATGGCTGATTTGAAGTTTGTTGTGTATCACGATTTTCTTGCTCGTAATGATTTTTCCTGCTCGTAATGATTTTTCAGTCGATTGAGTAGCTTGAGATGGTCTCTTCCGTACTCACCAAGGCCAATAATGCTATGGCTTCAGCCCTGACGGAAAATGTAATACTGCTTGTAGGGCATGTGTATCATTCCATAATTTTCGGTCGATTGGCAGCAGACCATGTAGACGGTCAGACGGTCGATCGAACTTAAGTTGGCCACTTGACCTGCCTGCACTTGGCCTGCCAGGGTAGATGACGTCACCAGGGCCCACTTCCTGAAACAGTGTTAAACTTAACGTGGCGTTAGGGATAACGCCACGTTAGCCGGCGATAGCTAACCTGGCGCTAGAGAGTTGTTCCAGACAGGGGTCAGCACCAGCGATAACTAACCATGCTAACGCTGTCTAACGCCATGTTTAACGCTGGTTGCTAGGGATATGTTTTCTTGACCCTATAAATTCAAGATGTCAGCCAGTGGAGTACCCATATCAAGTGTGTCAAGGAAAACAGGAAAAGACCACCAAATTTAAGTTATCCTGAGTCAGTTTCTTGGTTTCTTGAGTGCAACATGCAGCAGAAGCGTTGCTGACAGTGCAGGGCAGGTTTGGTGCCAATATGTGAAAAATAGAAAATCTTCCGAATGAATGGAAGGCGGCCAACTTCAGGAAATAAAATTCAATTTTTGAATTCTAGAGCAGGGTTGGGGGATATGCAAGATGCAAGATCTGCAGATCGCTACTTTGCAAAGGATTCATTTTGAATAGTGTGATCCTGCAGGATATTTCCCCCTTACCACAGATTTCTGAGGCGGTTGTTCTCACATAGTTAGAGGGTTCAGTACACTCTTGCTCATAAGTACCGGTATTGAATATTGCCATTCATTTCCAACGAACGTTCGTTTTTCTGAATTATTTCTGTGCCTGTGGGTCGATTTCAGTGAAAATTCATCAGCTGATGGGACATTACCGAATGGGTTTCAGAATGGGTGAATAAGACTTTTTGTAGGACCTATCTAAAGGGAAATGAGTAGAAAAACAGAGGTGGTCTAATCATTTTTTTCCAGAGCCGTACACTGATTAGTCCCGTACGTTTCAGCTAATCCAAGGGTCTCGTTATTCATGTAGACATGCTGATTGCCCGGATGAAGATATTTTCAAAGTGGAACATGTAGAGATCGGGGAGATTCTGGTTGAACATTGTGCAGCTCTGTGCGAGAAGACAGAAAGCTGTTCGGGTTTCATGTTATTGACTTGGAGTATGAGTAGTTGTCTGTTGAAAAAGCCAGTTTGTGCTGAACGTACTTCATATGCTTACTTCGATTACTATGACAAAATTGGTAAGTCTTGGCCGTAACAATTTGCAGAAGTGAATGATGTGACTCCATGCTCAAAAATCCCGTTTGACACTCACAAAAATTTCTCCTACTCTTCATTCCACTTCCGAGTGGGGCGAGGTTTATGAACGATATCTCCGCAACGGCTGGGTCAAATTGGACATATCATACATCAACCGATTTGTCTTTTTTGCCGCTACAGCCATCATCGCTGTCGTTTCCCATAAAAACGTGACATAAAAAAGTTCTTTCACTTATCACAGTTCGTATTTACGACGTTACGGGCGAAATGGCGGCCATTTTGAAATGACGCAATGCATCGCGCATGTGTAAACTGCACTGAACATCATGGTGAAATGAAATGGGTTTTGAGAAAGGGATCCATTATGTCGGCCTTACGCGAAAAATGAAGATAGCAGAAAGATACTGACAAGAAAGGCACGTCAATTGATGTATGGTATGTCAAATTTGACCCAGCCGTTGCGGAGATATCGGCTGAAAACCTCGCGCTAATTGGATGTGGAATGGAGAGTAGTCGACGATTCTCACAGACAAAAACTAGCAATTACGGTTGAATTGTTTAGATTGAGGCTCTGTAAACTCATTTCATCAAGGATACAGGAATACGACATGAATAAGCTGCAAATAATCTCGTCCACATCGTTATGGCGTTCTACGGAGGGAGGTTGAGATCAGCGACAAATCACGGGACCTTATCATGCTTATAAAGTATATACCTTACCATGCTTATAATAGTATATCCATATACTAAGTATATGGATAGAATTCTGCACATCCTGGGTTCAGGTTTGTTCCAACTCTTATATCATCGTCACATACGGTATCGAACGTTGTATAGCTGTCTGGTTACCACACAAGGTGGCTGTGATAGTCACAACAAGACGAAGGCATATTGTGCTCTTTTCACTCCTGATATTTGCATTTTGTAGCTACGCCCCGGCGTTCACAATCTATGAGACAGCAACGTATGTATCACAAGGTAGGGTACGACAATATTGTCTGCCCAGTAAAAAGGGCACAGACGCTTGGATAAAAGATGCTTTTTCTTTTTGGATAGTAATCATCAGTCCAGCCGTACCGGTCGTTTTCATTTTCCTCTTTAATATTCTTATTCTGGTGGGAATGAGAGGCACTAAAGACGTCGCTATTGTTTCTAAAAGCGATTCCCGTCAAAGGAAACAGATCACAATAAATGTCCTGCTTGTATCGCTTGCATTTTTCTTCACCATGGCACCGTATGTCTTAATCTTAATGATCTTTCACGTGCAAAGGAAAATATTCGGTCTGTCGTTTTCGGAAATGGACCCAACTCTTCTGGAATGGATCACTGCTGCATCTAACTTCATCGTCCTTAACTTCGCCTCTAATTTTATCATATATACCTGCACTTTATCATATTTCAGACATGAAATAAAGGTCATTTTCTTACAATTTTGTTTTTGTCACAAGACACAGTAAAAATATCATTTTGCTTCGTTCACAAATGTCTAAGATTTGTCTACGCGAGTCCAAACCGTGAATCTCCTATCAAGCATGAATGCTTCATTCGGCAATGTGGAACGTGGGGTCGGACCCAATGTGACCCCTTCTGGCAGAACCAGCACTATGTCACTCTCAGCTTAGCAGGTTGAGACCAAATGTTTGTCAGTTTCAATATTGTCTGACTATTGTGAAATCTGAAACAATCTGTTTCTTCCATTCTCTCCTGGTGTCATCTTAGTTGGTTGAGGCTCACCTTCTG
Organism: Notospermus geniculatus; assembly: GCA_002633025.1. NCBI lineage: Eukaryota > Metazoa > Nemertea > Pilidiophora > Heteronemertea > Lineidae > Notospermus > Notospermus geniculatus. Next base: position 701 of record NMRB01001689.1, on the reverse strand, counting down.
AGTGACATGCGACTGGTTTTACCAGAACGGGTCACAAATATTGTTCAGCTTCCTCATGTACAAATGCTTTTTGCACAGATATTGGAGTCAGATGTTTGTGCTCGACGGCCCGACGACCGCACACCATATTGCAAACTGGTTTAGTATCAGAGAACATTTAGCATAGGCCTATTCTCCTTCGCCTGAGTCTACCGGTTGGCGTCACCCAGAAGTTGAGTTGAAGTGTTGTCTCTGTTGGTTTGTAGAGGTTGGCGTTAAATAAAAATGATCATGCACAAAAAGCCAAGACTTTTTCATATTTCAAAATCTCAGTTTGCAACCAATCTGCCGCTTAAGCCTAGTTTATACTTCGACGCAAGACCATCGGCGTCCGACGCACGATCAAAATCTGTACGCCGACATAAGCCTACTTCATTAGGTCGGCGTCTAGATTTTGATCGCGCGTCGGACGCCGATGGTCTTGCGTCGAAGTATAAACTAGGCTTTACTTTAATTAGAAGTTCTCCCTCGTCTGACTTGGCGTCTAGTGTACTGCCTGTTGTAGACGTTCTCCCACACCTGACTGCGTCTAGTGTACTGCCTGTTCTAGACGTTCTCCCACACCTGACTTGGCGTCTAGTGTACTGCCAACCTCCTGCGCATGTCCAGCTTGACTACTTCCGGTCGTCAATGGTCTCAAACCACAGTTATGTGACACAGGT